>JAQYXR010001327.1:0-35320 GCA_030545055.2 Neoaliturus tenellus | reverse complement strand
TAAAAATGTAGATGAAGGGGTCGGAGGGGAGTGCCCAATACTTTAGACATCGATAAAAAAAGTTTCCATCATTCTTTACATTTGTCAAATATGACTCACTCGTATATCCACACGCAGCTTCAACTTGAACTGTAACAATGAGATTTTTCATGGTCCACTCTTTGAAATCATCTACCGTACTGTATATTAACGGATTAAAAAAAATTGTACTTGAGGGTTTTTTGAAGGTCAACTGAGCATAATGAACAAGTTACTCGAAGAGCGACTTTTTTTGGTTGAGCACAACGACGTTAAATTAGATATAGAGCAATAAACACGTGTTAATTTTTGCCCCCTGTTGATTTGCGCCATATTAACCACGATTCCGCTGGGTTCTTGGTAACCATCTTGTACTTTACCCTCGTTTTCTTGGTTCCATTTTAGTTAATCTCGTTTAACCTCGTTTTAGTTGAACATTTTAAACATTTGCTAATGCACATAGTGGTAAATAAAGTATGTAGTTTTGGTAATTAGGCCTACTAATAATCACGTATCGTAGTGTTTGGGTGAAATTGATTTATAATTAAACGTAACTTTTAGCAATGACATATTAAATTGCTCGGTTTCTAGCCACAATTACTCTAATTAAAAAAAACCTCATCACATTAAATTGATATGTAAACTATAGATAGATATACTTTTATGTTTAGTTAAGAGTCATCTTCACCCTTGGGCCGGTAGCCCATTGTTGCGCAGTCGGCAATGTTAAACATATACGGCTTTTATGCGAAAACAGGGTATTTTATTCCCCTGTTTTGAACGCCGTTTTTCAACCGATTCTCTTTAATCTTGGTAAGTGTTTAGTTGAATAGTTATGTTAGGCACCTCATACTTCAAAATTTGAAAATTTAAGAAATATTACTCTATGTGAAGTCGCAAAGAAAATCATTTTCCTTCAAAATAAATCAATTTTCTCTTTGTATTATTGGTTAAATTGTCTAAATTTTGAGGTATGAGGGGCATAATATAACTATTCAACTAAACACTTAAGTTGAAAGAAAATCGGCTGAAAAACGGCGTCCGAAACAGGGGAATAAATTACCATGTTTTGCATTAAAAGCCGTATGGTTAACATTGCAGACGGCTACTGGCCCAAAGGTGAAGATTACTCTCAATTAATTCTTAAGTAATTATTCAAATTCGATAAAACATATAGAAAACAAGATTATCTAAAAGTATAAGTAATGCTAGATTTGTAAAAGTTATTAGTCCATAGAGATTTTATTTTCTATGTCTTATGTCTATACCAAGGTCTGGGGAGGCAAACAGTTAACATCTGTCACTGTTATGTAAGTTTTGCACATGTATTCACACCTTTCGATCTGATTCTCTATCAGTAGAGTATGAAAGCTTGCGCAGTGTAGTTTGCGTGTGTGCGCTCGTCGCTCGTATGAAGCGCATCAAGCGAACCATCATTCCCACATTCCCTTGCCAAACTGACGATGACTCTTTTCGTCGCGCTCATCACGACGATGTTGATTTCTTCTGTGTTTGGAGACGACTACGTAATAGAATGGGGAGTAAGGACAACTGATAAATTTAGTGAGGACTTAGTTCGAACCAAAGAACGCAACAAAGAAGAGAGCACCTTAATCATACTTTATCAAGCGCCGCCCGGCAAGAAAATAGTGGGTGTGTTCGTGTCCAAGCTTACATCCAAATCGAATGTTCTCTGCAGACATAAATCAACAGCGAAGATCGAGTATGGATCTCCGAAGAAAAGCGAACTCGATTATGTGCATATTGTGTTTGACACTAGAATGGGAAAAGTGTGGTCGTATGCGTTTAGAGTGGAACTGTATTACAAGAAATCTAACTAAAAGGAGCAGGGTGCACGCTGGTCCGGTGTCTTCAAATAACAAGTTTGTATTATTTCATAGATAGTTGCAATCAATTTATGATAATAAGTGATCTATGATAACCTGTGATGTATTAGTATTAAATGTGTTTGAAATTGTAAAGACTTGTTTTGTGAATTTTATACTGGTTGTATTTTCTACTTAATTCATTGAGTCTTAAAAATCATTCACCGTAGCAAGTGAGTCCTTGCTTAAGTATCAGTCAAGAAACGTCTTTATATTTTATTATTCTTTTATAGAAACAAAGTCTTATTTTAACCGAGACTACTTCTTACCTGAGATAACAAAAGACAGAGCTATCTAAATCATTCATCTCACCTATAAAGAAACAAGGCCTATAGTAGGATTCACGAAAATAGTCCGATGAGAGTCGATGCATTGTTGCCAGATTTATTCTAAAACACATTTTTATTCTTCTGCGTTATTCTAAACCATCGAAGTATATAATAAACTGGAACGCGCTCTCAGGTGCCTTACCCGGCACCGAATCGGTCCGGCCGCCATCTTTGAAGTTGGCGGTAACCAGCACCGACGACGATGCAGCGTTTCACTTAGATCAATGTTTACAGCATTAAACGCAACGCAACGTATTTTAAATTTATATGACGTTTTACTGCCTTAAATTTCGAACAGATCAGTAATGGTTTCCGCTAAGAAAAAATATTTGAAGTTATAATAACATATTTTTAAAGATTACTTTGATTTAATTTGATAATGTAGTGAAAAAAGTAGTAAGCGAGGAAATTTTTTATTATTTGGTCAGGCAAAAACTTACAGCGAATGAAATGTAGAGGACATTCCGAATTTTATTTTCCATTAAAAATATCTTCTGTAGGGCAACCCGTTTTTTACAATCTTATTTTTAGTGAGCGTTTCTACGAATAGGCAAAAGCGTCGGGCGTCCGGCATAACGCTGCCGATGCGATGGCCTGATACACTTCCAGCGAGGAGTGAATAGTTTCGTTTTTTTACTAACTGTTGCAAAGATATGACTATTGATATCTCTTTTGGTGAAGTAATATGGTTTATTAAATCAATTTACATACAGTACCTACCTATTGTTTATTGTATAATTTTATACAATTGCAATAATTGTACTATAAACTACAAAAAATTACTTTTTTTACTATAAACAACTAGCCCATTTTTATACTTTATTAACTAGCGTTCATAAGGTATCCTATTAACTGATATACCTTCGTACTGTCAACTTGAGTGAACATAAGTTAGAGTTACGTATTAAACGCAATAGTTTTACGAAATTTTTCTATAGTACTGTACGGCACAATAGAGTCAGTTTAAAATTTGGTTGAATATTTTTCATTAGTTTTAAATTTCTTCTTTTATTGATTTACATTGAATGGACAATATATTTTTTATAAATTATATTAAATGACGTCATTATCACTAAATTATTAAATGATAAATTTATATCTGTTCTGCAGTCTTAAAAAGGTTGACGAGTGTCATCTGTACTATTCAATTGAATGTGTATTCTATGTTAATCTAGAGAATGAATGGTTTTTTACTATGAAATCTTATATTTTTTAATACAGATACAGATTGAAAGGTCTCAAAACTATTTAAAAATCAATCAAAGTTGCCGTAAAAATTTTTCCTAAGGCCAATTGAAGTTTATCTTTAGCTTCTAAGACTAACATTCGTTCAACTTTCATATCATGTATATCCGAAACAATTTCGTAACATACAAATTTTAAAGACCAAAAAATATCTTAAACACTTAAAGAAGGTTTTTTTTTTTTTTTGTCGTTAATCACCCTGTATTAAACCTCATGCCAATGTCGATACCTAGATGCTGGAAGCTGAAAAACGTCCGTCCAGGGTCTCAGCATTGGTATTTGGACCAGAGCGTGGTTCTCTACACAGTGGCTTTGTTCTGGTTTGTGTTTATAAATATTTCCCTCCAAACAAGTAGAGGGGCGTGACGTTCAGGGTTCCCAAACGTCCCGGATTTTAAGGGACAGTCCCTTATTTAGTAAATTTGTCCCGCGTCCCGGAGAGAAGTCATTCGGGACGGTTAATGTCCCGTATTTGGCCGAAATCAGAATTTCCTCAAGAAAGTTTTAGTTACAATGATAGTTAAAAACTAAATTCTCTAAAAATTGAGGCGGTAGCTGCAATAAGGGCCTATGGGCCCATAGGCCCTTTTTCAGGAGAACCTAAAAATGGATTCTCCATGTTCTCAAGTATATCCCTGCCAAATTTCATAGATCTATCTTGGTTGGTTGTGTTGTTATTCCTGTTTGAAGCAGCTGATGTCATGGGCCCTTCTTGCATAGAACAGTTGTTGAAATAAATAATAAATAAATATAATTAAATAAATAATAAATAAATATAATTAAATGAATAACAAATAAAAATGGTACATTTATTTGTCTACTTTGTATTTATGGATATCTTTTTTCAATTCCTAACAATATGCTAAATTGGTTTTTCATGAAGTAATACAGTATATATATATATATATATATATATATATATATATATATATATATATATATATATATATATATATATATGGAGTTTAACTACAGTAAGACAACCTAATTTGATAAATAATGGTTTACAGTGGTCTAGTTTATGTGAGTTTGTCATTACCCTAACTACTTTTTTGTAAAATAATGATACGTTGTACATGAACACTGTTCCCCCAAATAATATACCGTAAGAAATTATACTTTGGAAGAACGCAAAGTAGCAGATCTTACATATTTATCTGGTACACAGTTATTCAATTTTCTTAAAAAGTAAATAACCCTAGACAATTTTGTGGAAATAAAATTTACATGTGGTTCCCAAGTTAACTTCATATCTATATATAAACCTAAGAATTTGGGTTACGCTATGTTGAAGAACTACACATAAACAATGCGCCTAGGATTAAATTGAAAACAGGTAAAATTAAAGTCGTTAGAGACCTTTATACATTTTTAAGAGAAAGCAGTAGAATCTTCTATGGAAACATCTTCAACGAAAACAATGCTGTGTAAATTTATTCCAACCCACCTCTTTTATTACATTTATTTAAACCTATAGGCCCATGGGATACTAGATGATACTAGTAATCTATCATACTTTTTTATTATTTTTACCATGCTTTGTCTTAAGTCTTAGGAGAATTAAGCTAATCAAAGTATGGTTTTCAATGTGAGGCAACGACTTCAAATAGGCCTAAATAATTTTCATTGATTTTTTAGCCTCTTTGAAAACTTTTATATATTTTATAAAAGTTTTTTTTTACATTTCTAGATTTAAATATGTAGCAAATAAATGCTTATTAATTAATAAAAAATTTTAAAAAGCATTTAAATGATGTTCATTTTATAGGCCCCTCTTCAATAGAACAGTATAAACAAGTTCTCTGTAAAAAGGGCCCATGACATACCTCTTATTATTCTAATTTTATTAATAAACCAAAGGATTATGATAAAATACACTTTAAAATTTTGGTTATTAAAGAAGTAATGGAATAAAAAAATTAAACATATCCGTCTCTAGGGTACTTCTATAAGAATAGTACACGACATGTGAAAACTTCAAAGCTCATTATCTCAAAACAGGGTTTTGGAGCATGGGCCCTTATTGCAGCTACCTCCTCAATTAATCTCAAAATATTACAAAACTGCTTATCATGCATATACAAACAGCACCAACCACCATAGCAAGTGTCTGCCGACATTATCATTGTATGATAATCGTAATTTTTTGGGCCATCTTATGGTACATGTCTTGGAAAAACTCTTCTGCATGTGAACTCATCTCGTTCCTTGCCAAATCGTCGTCGTCGTTGATCGTGTGAAAGCGATTTTTATAACAAAGAGTCTCTCATTTACAGTTGGTAGCTAGTGTAAGAATTGTGTTGTAATATACTATCGTTTTAATTAAAAATATTGGATATCAATAATGTAAGATTTAGGCCTAAGCAATAAAATAAGTATACTTTTATTTGGCATTAGGTTAGTTGCCGGTTTTAGTAGGCTATGTTTTACCGGGGATTAAAAAAATTATCATTCTTTAGATTTTAAAAACTTCTTAAAGCCTATGGACAGCACTAAGATAGTAATTAAAATAATGATTTAAATGTGTATTATCAAAGAATTTTTTAATTTTTATCCACTATATTTTGGACTCAGGAGTAGTACATTTTTTATTACAAAACCCCGCGTCCCTTATTTACGGGTGCTTTATTTGGCAACCCTGGACGTTCGCACTCGTCCAGTGAAGCTGACTTTCCATTAAGGCAGGCATACGTGCCTCCTAGTCAAAATACCATGGTTCACCATGTTTTAAAGACCTATGCCTAATACAAGTACCTTCAAGTAGAAACAGCTATCCAAATAGAGAGTTTGTTTACCTAAAATAACTGACAGCCATTCTATAAAGTAATTTATTTATTGGAGTATCAAAACTTTTTTCATAAAGACAAAGAAGGATAGGTCTTGTACCAAAATAAATTTATTTGGACAAAGGAAACGTTCTATTAATGTTCTGACTTACGTTTGGTATTTTTCAGGTCTCACTGTAGTTCTTCTAATGAATTATAGTTTACTTAAAAGTATGTAAATGATGTAGGAAAGTGAACAACCAATACACATGTTACATTTCCGTTTACATTTCGAAGTTCCATTTACATTTTATGGACTAATCCCTTTTAATATTTTGTATCAATCTCTTTAAGCTGTTTTGTGTCAGGACACTTTCCTCAAGAAAAAAAACCAACATCAACAGAGAAAAACGAATTTAAATTTTTTTAAACGGTGGTCAAATTAATTGTATTACAATGAAGTGTATTTTGAATTTTGCGCAGAAGCACATAAAGTTCTTTGCGGTAAACGTTCCAAATAAAAATTATTTTATAATAGGCCTAGCCTTTAACTTGTAGTTACATTTAAATGTAGCCGTTCCTATTGTTATACTACTAAATACAAATAATAAATACAAATCATAAAAATAATAAATACAGATTTTACAGAATCTTTCAATAATTTAACCTGCTAATAAGGAACGCCAGGAAGGAACTCCTTCCTGTTAATACACCTTATTCGTATTAAAGTATAGGATAATTATATGAAAAACACATAATTAACAACTAGGCCTATTGATCTGTATATTTCTTAAAATAGTGGTTTACTCAACACACAATAACAAACTCAGACAAAAAATAAATTTACTTCACGTTTTACTTCAGGCTGAAATTTTAAAGACAGCAACAATTCAACTCTTCCTCATAAACGGCTGGATTATAAGTGAACAACAGTCATTAAAAGAAACTAACAGGTTTCTTTCATCACCTTCCGTGAGATTCCACATGACTGCATCATTCCTAGTCATCGATTAGATGCACATGAATAATTTATCTAATGACAACACCCAAAGAAGTAAAAATACTATAAGTTAAATTGTACCACAAATCATTCTTGTGATTACGTCATGTTTTACTGATTATATGAACGTTTCGATCAACTATAAAATTACAATTTTCTTTTTATCTGTGAGAATCAAAAAATGTTACATATAATCTCTTTAGGGCCTACTGAATTCACAAAATCCATAATGAATTTATTGGCTTATTCGTTTAGAGTTTTCTCAGTTATCTCCATAGTTCACGTATAGGACAATGATCCAGATGGACAGATTAAAATAATATAAAAAGTTTAATCAAAATAATAAATTACGTATGAAAGACATAATAACGTTTGCTGTATTTCCATAATAATAACATTAAGTTCTATAAAAACTTTATCCCACACTACTATTTCAGTTATTTATGGTTCAAAATACCTAAGTGTTTGTTTTTGGGTTACTAATAGTTTTAAATCAAAGTTGATTAGTAAATCCAAGAATAATGGTGAAAATGTGGGAAAGCCTATTATTTAGGCAAATTTTAGTCTACATGATCCGCACATCCTTGTTTACAATGTGAAAAGTGATCTGGACCAACAACATATTCCAAATTAAGTTAATTATTACCAGGGGGACTGAGCTTAAGCTCGGTAAAATTATTACTTCCGTTTTCACACAAAGCTCATTTGCTCCGCTCACTCGCCCTCTTCCATTTGGAAGACGAGCTCGTTCGCTTCGCTCACTCGCCAGGCCAAGGGGTGCTGCACTTTGGTATAATTTTCCATTAAAGATATAACACTTAGGTTTATATATACAGTTATCAGCTGATTTTTGTTCAATTAATCAACTCTCCATAAGGATAACATGGAAACTTTAAAGAGCTCTAGCGCGAAACCCAAATTTTCCCCCAGCTATGGGACCAGCTCCGATCGATTTCTGATGGCCAAAACCCCCATATTGAATTAAAAAATCAAAAATCCTTGGAGCGAAAAAAAACTTTGCCCGTACAAACGGAGCTTGTTAAGGTAGCATTCCTAAGCGACGACTCTAGCGACTCCAGTCGTACGGCTGTAGCCAATAGAAATATAAACATGTTTATAGGTCTATGCTGTAGCCGCGCGACTATGACTCATACTGCTTCGCATGTTTTAGCGACGGAAGCGGCTCTAGTGAGGCGGCTCGAGCCGTACGACTAAACTGCTTGCATGAGCAGTCTAGTCGTATCAGCCGCGACGACTGGAGCTATGTTTTTGTGCTATTCCTACATGCGAAGCAGTGTGAGTCATAGTCGCGCGGCTACAGCATGGAACTGTAAACTGTTTATATTTCTATGGGCTACAGCCGTACGACTGGAGTCGCTAGAGTCGTCGCTTAGGAATGCTACCTTTAGAGATTTTAGAGTATAAGATAAGATAAATCGCTTCAGATTTGTGACTATACGGAATGGCAATCAGTGCTTTTTTGCTAATAGCGATCTCAAACGAAGCAAAGGGAAGGCACCCTGACTCCATGGGCCAGTTTCTTACAGTGCAGACTAAACCGGGTATCGAATCCTACCTTCTGGCCCGACGTGTTTGAGCGAATTTCCTTTGTTACCGTCGTTTTCATGGGAGCTGCCGTTTATTTACTTATTTATTTATTTATTTATTTTAAGTATATTTAAATTAAATTATAGTCTGATTTAAATTAGAACAGTCCTGGGTAGCATGGGAGAGGGTGCTAAACAGGACTGTTCTAATTTAAATTCATTTTAAAATTTCATTGCCGATTTAAGGCTGCGGTCTACCCCTGGCGCGCACCCAAATGCAAGGGTTTTTTAGAATCGTGTTATCTTCTGCCAAATGAAGCCTAGAGCTATAAATAAGGTGTCATATTAAAGAAGAATAACGGTACTAGTTTTCGTCTGTTACAATTTTGTAATTAGTTCATTAAAACCAATAGAAAACTTCAGTTAAAAATCGAGAAAAACAGATGATTTTAGACCGGTATAGCTGAAATTAGAAATTTTATTTTAAAATTCTAAAAAGATAGCCGACTAGATCCTTTTTTATCCTTTTAGAAAAAGTTAAGAGCCAATCTCTATCTTAATTGGTTATTTTTAAAACACGATCCCCGTAAACCTCTGCATCTATAAAACTCAAAAACAGATAATTTTACACAATTATAACTGAAATTAGAAATTTTATTTGAAAATTCTAAAAAGATAGACGACGAGATCCTTTTTTGTACTTTTAGAAAAAGTTAAGAGTCAATCTCTATCTTAATTGGTTAATTCTGAAACACGATCCCCGTAAACCTCTGCAGCCATCAAACTCGCCTAGCGCTACGGCCGCGAGGCCGGCATATTCGGCATTGTTGTTGTTTTTGTTTTGGTTGGGGTAGACCGCAGCCTTAAAAACTTTTACCAATTATTCGCAAAGGTTTGAACTTAGAACATTAGGATGCGATTGATTTGGAGGATGTCCCAAATCCCAACTACAGTCCGCTAATGTCTGCCGCCTCCGCTCGGAGCTCTGTCAATCAGCAGCAAACGCATCGCGTCCGGGCGGTGTGTTTACCCACTTGTGGACTTGTGGAGCTGCCAATTCATATCTCTCTAGAATCCTCACTGTTCGTTATAGGTTCATTTAGCTGTGAGAATAAAGAGAAATATTTTTTCTTTATTAGTAAAACTTTCAACTCTTCTATTTTTTCACATGTTTGCCAATGGAAGAAATTGGAGTAATTAGTTACTTATAAAATGTTATATCCAGGGTAAATGTAACCTCGTGTCGTTTAAGTTGTATATCACAGCGTATACTTATAAAATGTTATATCCAGGGTAAATGTAACCTCGTGTCGTATAAGTTGTATATCACAGCGTATACTTATAAGGTGGTGACAAACAGTAAAAGTTTCATATATTTTCAATAAATAATCAATTCTGTAAGGTAATGCACATAGAATAAAAAATGTTAATAAAACTGTAAATAAATGTTATGATTTAATGAATTTTTAAATTATAAATTGAAGGAGTTTAAGAATGAACGGACCATATGTGTCAAACTACAAAAAATATATCTGCAGTCAATCCTCTCTTTCGACAATGTTTAAAAAGAACAACTAAACATATTTAAGCTGTTTTATATTATATTAGTTTCCATTAAAAGTAAAAAAAATTTATTTTATTGACGTAGTTAAGGGGCAATAAAAAAAAACATTCAATCGTAGTCTGTCTACAAGGCTCGTTTCAGACACTAAACTAACTACAGTAAGTTAGTTTCGTAACTTACAGTAGAATTCTAGGCCGATCACATATCCCTAATGTCACCAGAAAGACATTAAATAGCCATTAAATAGCAAAATGTATAATATTATCATACTGGCATTATACAGGGTGTTCGGAAAAAACGTTTCAGGAATTCAGGAGGTTATTGCCCACATCAAAATAAGCAAAAAAGTTCCAGTAAATATATGTCCTAAAATGCTTCGTTAACCCGCTAGCCGCCATTTTGTTTTTTACACTAAATAATTTTTATTTCCGTTATGGATCATTGTATTAAGCTAATATTTGGCATACACCTTTATCATAAAAATACCCATTTTCAAGAAAAAAGTTATTTTTTTCCAATTTGTATTTTCAAAATGGCGGCCATTGTAACATTTTAAGCTAAAATATCTCAAAACCGGTAAATTTTATAAAAATTTTACTAGACACAAAAAAGTTGACAAATTTAATAATCTAACCAATGGTACCAAGTTTGTAAGGATCTGACAACAAATAACGGAGTTATTGAGATTTTTCATTTAAAATTACCTTAATTTGCATTAATTGCAATGCAAAATCAATGTTTTTAAGCAGAAAAATCTCAATAACTCCGTTATTTGTTGTCGGATCCTTACAAATTTGGTACCATTGGTTAGATAATTCAATTCGTCAACTTTTTTGTGTCTAATAAAATTTTAATAAAATTTACCGATTTTGAGATATTTTAGTTTAAAATTTTAAAATGGCCGCCATTTTGAAAATATACATTGGAAAAAAATAACTTTTTTCTTGAAAATGGGTATTGCTATGATGAAGGTGCATGCCAAATATTAATTTAATACAATGATCCATTACGGAAATAAAAATTATTTAGTGTAAAAAACAAAATGGCGGCTAGCGGGTTAACGAAGCATTTTAGGACATATGTTTACAGGAACTTTTTTGCTTATTTTGATGTGGGCAATAACCTCCTGAATTCCTGAAACGTTTTTTCCGAACACCCTGTATTAATCCCATGGAAACACAAGATTGTCTACCATAATTGAAGCCGAGATTGCACTGTAAAGTCAGGATGATTGGTAGAGGTGACCTTGAACTCGGCAGTGGGCAGTGATTGTTGTTTTAACTGACACCCCGGATTGTCCGACCGCATCAATGTGATCACGTGACGGAGTTATTGACTCACGTGGTGCATCGCTAATTTGTGCATGGAAACTTGGAAACAGTAATTAGGCTACTACAGTTACGACATGCATTTTCAGCTTTGAACAGCGTCAGAGCTCTCGTCTATGCACGTGAAGGCTATATCGATGTAAATGACAAATAGGGTATGGGTAAATCATAAAAACAAAAAGTCCTACGTTTTTTTCTGCGTTAAGTATAATTTACAATGTAATTCATATTATTGAATTGTATAATTTTCTTGGATTAAACCTCAGTCAGATTTATAAAATCTTCAATGCTGCTGAGATTACATATGAAACATTATACAAACAACTCACAAATTGATTATTTATTCATTTGATATCTAATTGTCATATATATGGATTTATATGGTTAGATAATATAAAATACACAATAAAAACAATTTCAAACTATAATCTTCTTCATTTCCTTTCAAAAACGTCTTCTATTTTGCAATAGCTTTTTTCTAACAGGTCTTAGTCTTCTTAAATATTTTATTAGTTTTAAGTTTACCGAGCAAATGCTTGGCTCCCGGGAACTACTTATTTAAAGCCAAAAGGTAAAATCGCTTCAGACAACAAAAATAAGGAATTAGCTAGGACACTAGGCACAGAGAGCGCTTAGTAATCGCTTTAAAACAGTAAAAATAAGCAATCAGCTGGTTGGAACACTATAAGCACAGAGAAACGCCATTAGCTACAGTAGGCCTACTCAGGACTGAGTAAAACTGCTGAAATGTAATAGACAAGGGCCGTTTCATTAGCGGAAAAAACGGTGTAAAAATTAGTACCCAAAACGTCACTAGCCTGATCAGCTGGTGCAATGTTATTATGGATATCAGATGGATTACGTCACCGGCCTGACTCAAAAGCGGCATTTTCGAACATCAAAGGAATGAAACAGCCCTTCTTTTGTTTAGCCTATGTGTTCTCCACAGTCCTGTACAGTACTTAACTTCTCTGGTAAAATATTATTATTATCAGTAAATAAAGTAACTTCTGACCTTAGTAAGGATCGTAGTTGCTGCGATCAGTTGTCACCTGCGAAAAAGACAATTTTCTTTGAAGAAACAGACAGTTCCTTTACTGCATCGTCTTCCAAGATCCGTTCTCTTTGTCGTAAAATAGCATTGAGAATGACCATTAGTTTAGCAACAGCGGTATCGTAAGCTATTGGGTGATGCAAATGTCTAAAATACAACTGTGAAGGTTAGGCAACATTCCCGCCAAGCCGTCAGCGGTTGTAGTTGTTTCCCGCCACGGCGGCGGCGCGGCGCTGTACACAGCTGATCGGGCCGTCACAGCTGATGATGACGTCACCATGATCGTGACACTGGCTCGTTCAATGGGACAATTTATCAAGTTGCGGCAGATTAATTGTTTTGTGTTTACTGTTGTAGCAGACTTTTGACCCAGTATTTTCCCGTAGTGAGTAGTGACCCTGAAAGTGGCCTTGAGACGCCAAGGTATGTAGAGGAAAAAGCATAACTTCTTCTCAGGTCAGCCGAATAGCTTTTTTTTGTGTTCCGGATATGAAGTGTCTAAACTAAAACGGAAGTCAAGTTACGTTGTAATATTTACCATTACACAGCTGATTGAAAAAGAGAATGAAACAGTCTTGCCACGGGTACGATATTTATCCCTAACCACGCCATATTACTCTATTTTACATTTGGATTATTAGTTAATAACAAACCATTAGGTAATGACCAAATTAACAATTATGAATCAAGGTAAATCTAAAACCATAAATTCTACCCTATTTTGCTTTGAAATTCCTCATTTTAGTAATTGTTGAGATTTAAAATGCCTAACACAAACGAGAACGATTGTTGCTTCCTGTAGCGTTGGCAACACTTGCAGGAACAAAGAGTAATATGTTGGTTTTTTAACACTTTCTTAACCGACAAAACCTCATCTGTGGCGACATCCACGGATGTCGCAGAAAGTGACACCATTGCTCTTATGGGATGTAGCTCACCTAGCCCTGGCCTACAGTCACCTTGTTGAGACGCATCGTTTGTTTTTATTTAGAATTGCATTACAGTATAATTTAGGTACCTACACGCGTAGTTCTACTGTAGCCTTATGTACACGTTTCAATTTTAGAATTGTTGCTGAGAACGGAGGGTTTTAACAGAGTAGGCCTATTATAGGATTGCCCTAAACTGCAACCCAAGTAGTTTGGTAATTTCTTTGTCGAAAATATTCATACAGGCATTGTATGCAACTGGATTGCCGATGGGTATTATGCCGTAACTCCTTGGAGACAACACATTTCCTTTACTGGTTATTAATACTCATATTTTCTAAACATTTAAGAAGTTGAAAAATTATTCTTCAACTTTAAAAAAAGTTTCTTAGACAATACTTACTATCATTGATTCAAGTTATTAACTGAAAATGACAAGAAAATTTAAATAATGATTTCAATGTAAGTATTGATTTCAATATTAATTTATTAATGGTCCAATAGTAATAAATTAATTTTTATTGATCTTCGATAAAAAAATGTTGGTCAAGTTGATATAATTTTGGCATTGAAAATAGATTATTGTTGAGAGTAATATAAACTGTTGAATCAGAACTTATTATTTTAATGCAAGTCTTTTGCCATAGTTATCAAGTTTATCTGGTTGGTTAAGATTTTAAAGAGTAAAATGTTCACAATTTTAGCTGAGTATGGATAGGCTGTGACCTTAAACTCCCTAACGTTTTTGCTTTAGTGGAACACAATTGCATAACTAGCCAGTTAAATGTGACATACTCACCCACTTTACTGCATTATTATGCCGGGGGATTTCCACTGATGTTATACAACATTGCAAATGTTATGGAATGAATAACACAAAATAATTTAGAACTACTGTATTTTAAATTGCATTGTAATTTAAAGTTGAAATTTTCTGTGTTTAGGAGGTTGTTCAATTTTAATACAAAAAAATTAATCGTGCACAAGAGAGGTTTTTCTTAAATTAAGTGAATTGAAAAATATTGTTTAACTGGTAGGCCTAAGTTATATGTTATATAGGAATGTTTTATATTCTTTTACTAGACGTTATTACAGTTAAGGTTTTGTGAGTTTCTTGGACAGGTGATATTGGGTATAGCCTGTATGTTGTACATTTGGTAGATTTGACATTTTTCCTATTTTTCTTAGTATCATATTGTAGTGCATTTCACTGGTATGTTGTATCCTTAAATGTGTAAGGGAAGTGTAGAAAGTAAAGTTTTATGGATACACCGCCAAATCTGACCTTTGCTTATCATTTCCTTGGAGAGCTAACCTCTAGAAAATTTCACGGATAATCCATTTAGATATTCAACAGTTCAACTGTTGGGCATTTGAATTGGATACATCAACAAATAAAAAATAAATCTGCAATAGTCAAAGTCTTTTCTTGGTAGTTTGAATTTCCATGTGAGATTAAATTTAATAAATTTATGTGATAAGTTTGATGGCCATAATATAGCACACGTCAAAAAAACAATGACAAATTACGTTTTCAACAAAATGACCATATATAATATTTTATGTGAAATAGGCCTAACTTTACAAATTAATGTGTAATTGATTAGCCTGCTTTTTTCTCCTCGGAATAAACATATTCCCAAATATAAAAAACCTGCTTCCATTTCACTTTTAATTGCATTATTCAATATAATTAATTTATTGAATAATATTCATAAATAGAATATCATATTATGTTCTACAGATTTTCTCTAACAACAAAATTCAATTACAATTAGAGTAGAGGATTATATTTTATAAAAGCATATGTACAATAGTTTACACTTAACATTTATTACTAGAGACTATGAATAAATAAATGATGATGTCGAAGTTGACACGATGGTGGGATGAGAGGTGGTGTTGGTGGGGTCGGGGGGAGGGGGGGGGGCACACCCCTCATAATGACGGACACCCTGGAAACAAACAGAAGCATTAATGTAACTTGGAGGCGAGATATGTATCTCTAAACATATACGAACATTAATATGACATAAAGGTAAGTTTTCTACCCTAAAAACAAGAGGAACAATTTAGAGTTATATTTTCATAATTATTGATACACTATGTAGTCTACAGTTTCTGAATCCTACTATAATATGGGGAGTGTCTGTGGTGATGTTTTTTTAACCAAAAAAAGCTCAACCCCAGAAAAATTGTTTTTTTTGTCCAAAATTAGGTTTTTAACATTGGTCTTATGGGTTGCCATCAAGGCAACGAAATAACACGAAAGCAATATATACAGAACCGAATAAGTAGCGTTGTTTTTAACCCATGTTAACAAAATTTTAGTTTTGCCCCCGAAAACCAGAGTAAAATAAAGCGCTGATGCTAGGATTACTTTTCCTTATTGTCACAGGAAGCGCTCTTTCTACCTTTTAAATGTCAAAATTAGCGTATTCATTTACAAAAAATCAAAACAATAACAAACGTCCGCAAAATTATTCTAGCCATCTGTTTCCATTCATCCAATCAGCATGATCCTTGAATAAAAAGTACATATTGGTGGTGCTATCTTTGTTTCGGGGGCGGCGTTCTCACTTCCCCATAAGGATATCCCTACTTATTCGGTTCAGTTTACATTGACAAAAGTTGCAGAAAAATAAAAGAATGCTACTTTTAAACATTGGTTTTGAAACAGATGTAACATGTGAAAAGTTATAGTTGACATAACCTTTAAAGCCTTCATAATAATATAACAAAAGTGGATTAAAACTAATTAGCAAGGCTCGGTTAACCCAGTACTAAGGTAAAATAGTTTCATAATTTTTGTTTAAGAACTTTTGTTGGCTTTTTTATGGAAAATCCTTAAAAATACTCAATGACAAGCTGAACTTTCATTAATTTGTCTTTTTTATGTGAGTGTTTTTCCAGTAACAATCATCTAATTCAATTCTTTTTCATCAATATTACACAGCATTATGTTACCATGTCAAATGTCGAATAGTATAGTTGAGTTGTTAACAGTTTTTATTATTTTTCTTTATTTCTTGGCACATTGGTTTTATCAGTTTGAGCTATTTATAATGCAAATTTCACATACAACTGTGAGGTCAACTTTATCATTTGATTGAGAGAACTAAGCTAAACACGTGTATTCCAATGTTTGATAAAAATTGAATAGGTCTTATATAACTCACCACAAGGCCTACTGCATGACTGTCTGGCATGTTATTTGCTATAGCTTAAACATGTTCATGTCATGGCAGTCTTATAGATGAACTTTAATTTAACTTAATAATATAAAGAATGTTCACTTTAAAAAGTCCTTGAACATGTTTGTATTTGTAAATAGGTTTGAAGGGTCTATCTTAATTAACTACACTAAACAATAAAATAAGTGCTTTGGAGTTTTTCTGTACACGGTGTCGGTCAGAATATTACAAAATCATAAATAGGATATTAATTCTAATATGATGTTCAGTTCCAGAAATGGTAAAAGTTTAATCTTGCGTAGTTGTGAGTCAATTGGCATCATTTATTGTCTCTCTCACCGACGACTGTCAGGGTCAAAGATGACTTCATCCCAATAAAATACTGATGCTGCAGCCAACTTTATATTTCTGTTGATGAGAACTTATGAACTGTCGAGCTTTGATATGAATGTACTACTATCAATTTACAGCCTACCAATAACAAATTTGTGTGAACAAAAATTTTGTTTCATAAATTTAAATGGTGAAAAATAATATTTAGCTCAATGACTCAGCCACTTATGCAATAATATGAGCTGGTAGTTTAATTTATTTGTTTAATCAGACTAGATTAAATATCTATGGCGCCGAACGGCCGACACACCTTTACTTCTCCCTCTAAATTTTGTTCTTCAAAGTTTTCCCTGACCTGACGAATAAGTTAGAATAACTGTACTGTGTCAGTGTGAAGGTATATTTTGTGTTTTTGAGATGGAAAGTATGAGGTCAACTGGGGTGGGAGATCTGGCAACATTTCTTGGGATTTCTTGAGTACAAAAACAAGGCTGTTCTTATTTTATTGTACGAATAATAAAAGAGTGCAAAAGGTCATAAGTATTACATTCATACAATTTTGTTTGTTGATAAAATAAAAAAGTTCAGTTGCTAATGGGTTTTGGCTAGTTAGCAAATGTAAATTATTTTAATCATTTCTTAAAAACGTCAAATGAGCATGAGTGTATACCTACTAGGTTAATACCTACAAAAGAAATATCAGATTTTTCTTAACTTGAGAACTATAGGTCACGCTGTCAAATATTCAAATTCTATTCTACTGAAGTGTGATAAAAGGAATTTTGATATGGGTTTTATATATCTAGAGCCAGATAGATGAGCTAACAAGTAATTCTAAGGTATGTAATTTTAGTAACATACATGTGACAGGTGAACGTTTGTGAAAAGGGGAAAATGGGTAGTGTAGGATAGGTTGCATAATCTTGTTTAATGCTAAGTACTGAGTTAGATAAAATGGGCACTCTCCCAAAAACAAAACGGTCCCATTTACAATGGGAAGCCTTGATTTTGGTCACCCCAACTAACTATAGTCCGGTCTACCATGGTACCAAAAGGATTGGGAGACCCTCGACTCACTCACGCACACTCACAAGTGCCTCTGTAAAATCATCCCAGCACATAGTTAGGTTTTTCATTTGGGAGGGTCTAGCCTGCGTGAGGTCTGGGCGTACTCCATAATTTTTTTATTATTTTCAATCACTAAAAATGCATTTGATCACTTTTATTGGCAATATTGAAAAATAGCGTTTAATATTTTGAGTTGGAGTTGTTTATTTGGTATATAACTGGTTCATGTTTCTTGATAATTCTAATTAAAAATAATATAAAACAGGAAAGCAAAGTAAAATGAATAATTTTGTTTATTTTACAGCTTGTTTAGTAAAAAATATTCACAACAATATTAAAATTTATAACGGAAGTCTTCTTTCCTTTTTCTTGGAAAATGTGTCTATTACTTGTTCTACATTGACATTTAATTTCCATAAACAGACATCATGGCCAGTCCACTCAATCGATATAATATAGCATCATTTGACATCAAACTCCTGTATACCGTTTTGACCCTTTTCATGGTTGAGAATGTCCTCTCAAGTTGTGACTAGTGGAGTTACCAGCACAGTTATAAAGTAATTAATCTAGCGATAATACATTTTTTCACACTTATCCAAGATCTTCAAGAAATAAAAACAATAAATTGAACCACCAGTTTGAAGAAGGGAACAAGTCCAAAAATAAGTTTTTCGGGAAACTAAAAAAAAAAAAAAAAAACTGTATAACTACTATCATACATTGCTAGCTAAGAAAGAAACAAAAACCACTCGGACCATGGTGATATTAGCCACAAAATTTTGCATGAGTTGTAAGAAGGGAACAAGTCCGGTTCTTGTTCCCTTCTTCAAACTCACGCAAAATTTTGTTGGTAATATCACCATGATCCGAGTGGTTTTAGTTCCTTTCTTATAGCTAGCAATGTGCGCCTATGATAGTAGATTAATTTTATGCAATAAAAAAAAATTGGATGTTTGGCGCTTGTTCCGTTCTTCAAACTGCTGATTCAATTGCACTCTTTACTTATTACCTGAAAAACTCTCGGCTCTCCCATCTAACACTCATAATTTACAAAATACTCATTTACATTTATAACCCATGCAGTTCTGTCATTGTAAAATGTAATTATTTCCCCTTAGATATTTCGCGGGGTAGCCCCTCCCTGGCTACGTGCCTGCCCCAGTGTGTATAGTCATATACCTGGCGGTCGGAACACCTAGGACAACTTTAAAACTGGTTTATAGTAGTTGCGAAGTTGACATTGGGTACAGCAAACGAAGTTGTCATAACAATGTGGTAAGTCTTTTGGCTGTCCACTATGACAGTTTCCCTTCCTTCAAACCCCATTCATGTTCAAGACAGCGGGGGGTTAATGCAAACTGCACGGTTAACCCCTAGTTGGAATATATGTAGACGGCAGGGGGTGAGTAGAAATGCTATGGGCATCGAAACCCCTAGCTGGAACATGTGTGGACAGTCTGTTCCGTGCCTCATCCTTTCTCTTCCTTCAATATCCGATCCTTCCGGGGGCTTGCGCAAAACGGCACGGTTCGGCCGGGGTCTCCTTATCCACCAATAACAACAACTGGCGGTCAGGTCGTCTGCACTTGTGAGTGTACGTAAGATTCTCCTAATTCACTACATGACGTATAGAGTGGATATACTCACTGCAGACCCGGCAGTGCTCCTCGTCGCTGCCGTCGCCGCAGCCGTCCCGGCCACTGCAGGCCACCGCGGTGCTGCGGCACCGGCCGTTGGCGCACCGGAACGGGCACAGTCCCTGGATCAACATCATTTATCATGTGTACTATGCATTGGATGTGGTCATTTGGAGGTTTATGTTGTTAGCAAACAATTTATCAACTAAATCTGAAAAAAAAAACATCAACTATCTTACAATTATAAATAGGAGTACACTTGTTCCTCGCGTATGGAGATGAATGTCAACATAAGCCAGATAATCCTAGTTCCACACTATTAAAAACATAAATAAATAAAAAATAACACATCTATCAAATTACACAACTACGTAGAAAAAGGGTTTACACATTCAAGATATTTGAATAAAATTATAAAATTAGATACCTTTTACAAATATTATTTTTTTTTGTAAATATTTTCTTGTTTTATTGTTTGTAAATACAAAATATATCTTTCTAGTATTCATAACCGATTTTAAAATACTTTATAAATAACAAATTGTATTATATTTAGTGCAGTTTGGTTTCCATAGCACATGCTTACTCTCTATGTCTTACAACAACCAACTCAGGCACCGTTTAATATAGCCTTGAGCACCGTTATCCCACAATGCATTTCTTATGGGAAATTAAATTAAGTTTCATTACTTTATTACTTAAGAGAATAACTTTAGAAACTAACTTGACCTTAAAAACTACGCCTAAAATCTACTGTGAAAGTTTGAAGTCGATCTGAGGCTTCTTGCGAACGTAATCGTCGGTCAATGACATCGGGATTTATCACTACACTGAGGGACCAACAGTCATGTATGAGGATTACACTCCTCTTTGATCCGTTCATCCAAATACTGATATGGAACAATGCAAGCAAGCTATATATCAGGGAGAGAAACAGGGAGAGTAGGTGTAGTCAACGAACTTAAAACTCTACCACAAAGCAGGAAAGATCAAGAAATTATTTTAATAAGTAAAAGACAGTTATTGACAAGCCATTTGCAAAATTTTGCTGTAGAAAGTTGGGAGATAGGGGAAGGTCGGGTAGTATCGGACACTTAAGCTATTTTTCGATTTTTTTAATTAGTGATAAAAGAAATGATAATTTACTATGCAAAATATCAAAGTTTGAAATGTTATTTATCTACACATTTAATATAATAATTATTGTATGAATGAATGTATAACTTTTCCACACTTTTTCTAACCCTTACTTTTGGGCCCCTTTGATTTTTGGAGGGTAGTATCGGACAGGGTTAACTACAACTGCTTGTAGCTAAAATAAAACCACTTGCAGCCTGAAAACACACTTTTATCGTTACAAATTTGTTTCAACACTATAAAAAATTTTAAGTATAAAAAATTTGGTTTTCACTATCAGTTTTTTAGCTAATAACCTTAAGTCTAAATAAGGGAAATTGAGTTTCAAAGTCACAAAATTAAGATCAATTTGGCTCAAAACATTGTTGGTGTTTCCATTTAAAGTCTTTTCTTCTTTGCTTCGTGCCCAACACAAATATCATACACTTATAATAGAGATGGTTGTCCTCATGCTGAGCACAGTTTTCGGGAGGCCAACCCTTTCAACGTGAACATTGTATCCAGTTTTATTTAAATGTCTCATCACAAATAATGTAATGTGTTTCAGACCTATTTCTTTCTTCAAACTGTAATTGCCTTTTTGTAATTTTTTTACATTTATGTCTTTTGCCTTTTTCAAAACTTTCTTATTTTCCTCCTTTGAAGGCCTTGGTCCATTATTTATATTTTTAAGTATATCTTTGCGCTTTTTATTTTGTTAATATTTCTCTCTAATGATATTCGAAAACCTAAAAATAAATAAAGGGAGTTAATTATTGATTACGATAAGTTTTTTACAATTATTTCAACAATTTACAACCTATCCATTCTGTCCGATACTACCCGACGCGAGCTTGTCCGATACTATCCGACTGACATGGTCCGCCATTTTGACTACCACTTCCATAATAACCAAACTAAAATAACCATTCACCTACAAAACAAAGTAAAGCCTCTTTACTATCAAATAGTGGTGTTGAATCATAAAAGTATTGACTCAGTTTAGCACATTGATGTCTCAAACATACGTGTACGTGAACAGAAATTGTCACAAAAACAAAAAGAAATGTAACAGCGCAGACGATTATTGAGGTACGAAACGCATAATGGCGCTCACATAGTCTTTCTCCTTGGTGCTTCTGCTGATGTCCTAGTCAGTGCTGTCTCTAGCGGCAAAAGCTGGAAACAGCGTTTGTCCGATACTACCCGCTGTCTGATACTAGCCGACCTTCCCCTAGTTTCAGAGACTTTGCTCATATACATGAGACTCATGATTTTGCGGCTGGTTTTTTCATATCTCGAAACGGACATAAGGTACATTAAATCTGTACCTGTTATTGTTATTGAAGCCATAAATGCCACTCCTCATTATTTGAGAATCAAAATGGTTAAAACTAGCTAGATTAAAATTTATAAATTACATACAAAAAGGTACATAATTAGGTTTAAAAGGATGTAATAATTGTTGTTGTTATAGTTCTGTTTCTCAGTTTCTTTTATTAAAACTAGAAATCACCTCCTGGTTGAAATTCAACCAACATTTTTCAGTTTGTCTGGGCCAAATTAGTCAAAACATCAAAAGTATCTGTTCTTCCTGATTCGCTAACATTTGTTATTACAACCGCTGTCGAATGATTCAGTCAACTACCTTCTCTAATAAGATTAACGTCAAAACTTTGAAAGCTTGTAGGGCGTAGCCCCGTGGGCCGAGGTGAATTTAAGTGTGGTTCTGCTCATCTACAGCACAATATCTTTCTAACGGTATGTGCGGATTTCTCCTGATGCACACAAGCTGAGAAAAAAGGAGGAAATGAAACATGCTTGCCTATTAATATTTAGATATTTATATATGCAAGTGTGGGGAATTTTCAGAGGAAGGTCAGAGAGGCCATATTTACCTGTCCCTGGGCTGCCAGGGGGGCGAGGCCCTGGGCCTGGCACGCGGCCGCCGGCTCGTCACTGCCATCGGGACAGCTCAGCCGGGCGTTGCAGAACTCGTAGGCGGGCAGGCACGTGCCTTCCGTGCACCGCAGCGTGCCGGCCGGACAACCTGCCGGGGGCAAACAGATAGGTAGTACAGGGCAAGGTCTGTAAAGGAAGAAGCATAACTTCTTCCTAAGGTCAGCTGAATAGCTATTTTTTTGTGTTCCGGATATGAAGCGTCAAAACTATGGAAGTCAAGTGACATTATAACATTTACCATTACACAGCTGATTGAACAAGACAATGAAGCAGTTTTTCCACGGATACGATGTTTATCGTAATGACACCATATTACTCTAATTTACATTTGGATTATTAGTTAATAACAAACCATTAGGCAATGACCAAATTAACAATTATCAATCAATGTAAATATAAAACCATAAATTCTACCCTAGTTTGCTTTGAAATTCCTTATTTTAGTTATAGTTGAGACAAAAAATGTACAACACAAACCATAACGATTGTTGTTTCCTGCAGCATTGGCAACAAAGAGTAATATGCTGATTTTATAAGACTTTTTTAACCAACAAAACCTGTGTGGAGACATCCACGGAATCACTTTCTGCGAAAGTGACACCATTGCTCTTATGGGATGTAGCTTACCTGGCTCTGGCCTACAGTCATCTTGAGTACAGGGAACATTCTATGACAACTTGTTAATGTGTATGCCATTGTTATTATCCGAATTAGCCATTATAGATAACGGTTGTGATGAATTGTAAGCTTTACAATGATCATAACGTGATTTTACTCTGTGTGTTGTCACAGTGATTGGGAACGTTATGTATTGTTGTTAAGCTTACCTAATTATACATACTTTGTACCAACGTTATTCCCAGATTATCCAAGTGTGAACTATATTAAAGTAAATATAAGAAACATATTTCAAATTAAATTAATTATTTAATTAATTTGATTAATGAATTGTTAAGTTAAGTAAGGTACAAAAACAGTACCACAGAACCAGCACAACTTGACTGACCACTAAAAACCCTATACCGAAAACCGATGTCATGTTTACATGTTATTAAGTACTAGATTTAAAAAAAGAAACAAACAAAAAACAATGATTGCATGAAAAACACCTTGCCTTAGTGGCTTCTCGACCTGAAAACGCATTAGGGTGCGGAGTATTTTAGTTGAGGCACTCTTAGCACAATCAGTTAAACCTTTTCTGTTTAGGTATGTAGGCTACTAAGAAATTTGTTCACTTTTTCTATTAATATTGACAGATTTGTTGAATTAGTTATGATTTAATTCAATGTAAGACCTTAACACCATTTGTATCTATTGTATTTCTATTCTTTGTTTAGAATTCTTAGGTATCACTGCCAGTTCCTACTTTATTATGAAGTATTTCAGCATTGTTAATATCCACTTAACGTAATTAAAAACAGAAAAATAATTATGAGTTAAAATATTTAAGATTCAGTGTAATTTAAAGTTTAGGTGCTGAAGTAAAAATTCGTTGTAGATCCTTGTTTCTTGCAACAAATTAATCCAGCCTACGAGCTTTTAATTATATTGGCCGTGTTTTGTTAAAGAAACCCATGACTACTCCAAGGATGGAACGTAAAATATCATAATTAATAAGAAAAGCTACATATCATGAGTAATTTTTATTATTATTTTAAAACGCTCTAAAATTTAAACTAATATTAAAACGCCACATAAATTGAAATATATAAATGAATTTATTATTAAGTTAAACACACTTTATTAGAACTCCCAAAATCCCGTCTTGCTGAAGTACGCCTTCAATCTCGGGTCAACAAAATGACTGCAGTAGCCATATTGCGTTGCACAAAATGCAGGCGTAACTACTTAGGCCTATTGAAGCCCGTGGTCGCACCAATGTCATACTTTACAAAAAATAACTGATAGAATCTAACAATATTGTTATTTTTTAGCGAAACCTGACTTATATAATTCACTTTGCTATAACTAAATGACATTAAATAATAGTAATTTAGTTATTGACAGCTTTGATAACATTGCATTTAAAAGTTATGACTAGTAGTTTTGTTCAATATAAACTATTTTTAACTGTGCTGTGCGTTGCGACAACATTAAATAATAAACGTGTTTAAGGCTAGCCAAATTCTAGCTCTATGCTTTTTTGTCTGAAATATTGTAGGCTAGTTCATCTTAAAATCATAACAAACTACATTTTTGCTACAACTAGGCAATTGCTTGAATGGGCATTCACATTGTTTTAGAAGTAAATTCCAAAGTTAGAATACATAAAATGGATATTGCAATATGAAAATTATTCAACAACCTTGTAGATGGTACCTCATTTTATATTAAGGTACAACCTCCATATAAATTGAGGAAAGTCAAGGCTCAAACTGACAAAATCATTCAGCATTTCTTTTTTTACTTTAACTTTGACCGAAGAGAACTGTTATCAATCAAAGGTCAATCAAGAATCAATCAAGAGCTATCAAAGTGTATGCCAAGTAATATATTTGCTATACTCTCTTTTACGTAAGGGAATTTTATTTTTTTATAAATAGCAGAGATTATTTTCCCGGCAACCCTTTCATTGAAAATATAATGCCAAACAACTGGTTGAGGAGAAGTGACAATCCTGGGTTAAACAGATCTGATTCTTTTTTCATATTCATTTAATTTGAATTTTGTTTAGAATACAACCAATTTTCTTTAGAGATGACAATCTCAACAATTACTGATTGATGGCATCATAAGGATATAACCATAACCCTGGACCTAATTAACAAAATGAATTTAATTCATTGGAAGGATCTTTCTCTATCAGAATGTACAAACACACTACATTAGGGCAAACGCTGTTACCTACTCACCAACGCCAATGTAAACGTTCGGATATTCCCTCATCAGTTGAAATCCTGATAATTCTGATGTCCACAACCAATTGGAGGCATCTTTAGATAGGTAATTTTAGGTAGGCATCTTTGGATAGGTAGTTATATGAAGATGCTTACATTCGGATGTCGTGGTACTTCTTCCTTTTAGGTATTGTCATATTCTTATGTTATAGAGAACTCTAAGGGAAATATAATCTCAGCATACATCCTAATCTTTAGTTAGGGAGATGATCCTAAGAGTTATATACTCGTATTTGGCTTACAGAATAGTGAACTAAATTTAGTTATACATCCAATTTAAATTGTAGTCAATTTTTACACTTTCCTGGTATACTTTTTCCACCGCATGTTTTTTACATTTTATGTTTAAGCGAAAATTTCCATCACGTACAATTTATTATGTTGCTATGCAACATATGTATTGAACTACAGCAATAAAGAAACTATATGATCGGGTACTTAGAGTGTTTTCACCTGTGCCCGCCCCCGACTGACCTGTGCCTCTGTCGTCCCGGCAGTCGCTCTCGTCCTCGCCACGGGGGCAGTCTCTGCGGCCGTCGCAGCGCGCCGCCCCCGACACGCACCGCCCCCGGCCGCCGCTCCTCCAGCACCGGAAGCTGCCCTCAGGACAGACGTCGCCGCCGCACGCCTCGTCCGAGCCGTCCGCGCAGTCCTCGCGGCCGTCGCACACGAAGTACCAGCTGATGCACTGGCCTGTCGCCCTGCACTGGACAGTAAACAGCTGGTCACAACACCCCGTCTCAGCAGACCTACGTCCTCATCGACATCCCGTGGGATTTGTGTTTGCCACATAAGTTATTGGGGCGATTGTGTTGTGATATGACTACAAATATTATTTTGATAACAAATAATATTTATACAATTTACAAAAATAATTTTTTAATGTATACTGTATTATTTTTACCACTTTAGGAGGTTTTCATTAAACCTAAAAGTGCTTGTTTAGAATTTTATATCAAATTTTATTTCAATTCAAGGTTTTCTTTAAAATGTATACTGTTTAAATGGATGCATAGAAATATGTGTGTGCGTGTAAACGAATTTTAATTAAAGATATTTTTTGCCTTTCTGATTAAGCCTACTATTACTGTATTAGTGGGTCCAGTGGGTCCCCTTTATTTAAAGATTTTCTGAAATGTTAAAATGATCTGAGTCTACCAGACTACTTATGAGCCATGAGCTGGAGATGATGATCCATCTTATGTAAAAAAAGAGGAAACTCAAGTTTTTACCGAACTGATGGTAATTTATTTATAATAGATAGATCAATAGTCCATATCACAATCAGGATGTGATCTGTGTCCGTCAAGGACATTTCATAGTCCCGCTTGGATCAGAATCTAATATAGTCTAGCCAAATGATACTTATATATTAGCGGTTCATGAAATGATAGAACCTGCTGATATGATTTTCGGACCTGCTGTTGCCTGATCAGAACATATCAAGCCTTATCAGGTAATCAACGATCAGAACCTGAATAAAAATTCTGAAACAATTAATTTTGGAGTTTTATGGACACTATACTGTAAGCAGACAATCAGTATAGATTTGTGATACATATAACACGGGATATCTTGGGCTGTGATGACAGTTTACAGCTCAAACAATTGGAGTAGAGCGACGAATTTGCAACCTGTTTTTAGTCCCTTGTGGTTACCAATTTGAATCCAGTAGTTAAGTATACCAGAGGCCAAGATATTCCGTGTTATCTGTATTGCTGACTTGCCCTCTTCAAATATGAGGGCCACGGACCGTTTTCTAAACAAACAGAGCGCGTTCGAGCTGTTTATAGAGTCCAATAGCGTGAAATGAGGCTGTTCGGGGAATCACATGAAACAGGAGTCAGTGGCACAATGCACTTTGTGAAGAGGAATGTTGTGAACGATGTTTGGAAGCCATTTATGACATTGCATATAGTGCTTTAGTTGAGAAAACGGTTCTGTCATCCCAACTTTGCTCTTTAACTGTTTATTGCACGCAACCCGCTTGCATTTACTCTCTAAGCTGACTTCTAGAAAAACATTATGTGGGTAGCAAAAATTATTTTTAGTGCACAGGATAGAATTTCATAGGATGCCTTGATGCCTAGTACAAGTCTCTGTGACCATGCAATTGAGTTTGGTTACTAAAGAAACGTCGGATAGGTGTGGGTAATATGGCAAATAAGTAGTGTGGTTTTGCCGGTGCTGGGACAAGTCAAGGTCATGCGGTTCGAACTGGCAGGTGTGGGTAGTAATTGGGGGTTGGGGGTGACAGTGATGGATGGGTTTGGGAAGTGGGTCAAGGTCATTCGGAGGGAGTTTTAAAAAGTGGGAGCCGCAGGGGCTCGGTGGGGAGGGGGGTGGGGCGGCGCCGGGCCGCGGGAGGTTTTCGTTTATTTTTAAAATTAAATTAAAATAATAGTTGCATGATAGGAGAGCTCCTAGGTGTTTACAGTGCGAGTCGATATAGTAGAATGAGACATGTGTCCAAGGAAGAACGATCATATAAACCCGGTAATATAGTGAATAAGAATAATTGGACAGCGTCGTCAATAGGTGTAACAAGATTGAAATGTTGATACTGCAGCATGTCAGTTAAGACAGCGTGCAAAACAGTATCAGTACAGTATGCAGTGTTGCACAGGCCAGGTTTTGCAAAATACAACGGGTGAAAACTGTAGTATTTCTTAAGCTTAGCCAATGTAGTACGCGGTTTAGAAACTGTGGAGTTAGATTGTTTCTGTAAAATATGTTTTGTGCGTAAAAGTTTTAGTTGTAAAGAGTGCGAAGCCATGATAATACACGGAGGGGAGATGTGTACTCTCCGACAATCGGCGAGTATATGACCGGCGCCCGCGAGTGTGTCTGAATATATAGAGACTAATTAGCATAATAAGTGCAAACATATGTTAGAGTAAAAAAGCGTAAGTAAAAAAAAAGTGTTAGACTAGGTGTTAGAGACTTGCGGATAGTTGTTCACTGTTGCCCTATCGCCACTATAATGACGCGCGCGCGGTACCGATGCCCGTTTTATGGGGGGTTGTGTGCCCCCCCCCCAACCCCTCCCCCTGAGAGGATGACATAAAAGAACAGAACTTCGGAGAGCTCAGTTATTTGTCGGGCGGCGCCGCGAAAGGTTGTAGCAGGGGGAAACATATAGGCAAAGAAAAGTACTGGTAGCCGCAGAAGTTAATTAATTATTCAGGTGCAGGATTGCAAGTAATGTTCCGTGCACGAATAAGTAGGAATAGAATTGTTAATTGTACAGGTAAATCTTGTACTGTAGCAATAACTATAAAATTAGACGGTTGTAAAGTGTATGACCTGCTAATGTGCAAGAAATATCCCGTGCACGACTAAGTGGGATCACAATTGCCAATTGGACAGGTAAATCTTGTATTGTAGCAACAAGTATAATAGTAGACCGTTGTAAGGTGCATCACCTGCAGGTGTGCAGGAAATGTCCCGTGCATAAATATAGAGACTAATTAGCATATTAAGTGCAAACACATTTTAGAGTAACAAGCGTTAGTTGTAAAAGCGCCAGAGACTTACGGATAGTTCCTCACCCGACCGATTCCGCCACCGAAATGGCGCGCGCGCGGCAGCAACCCCCCTTTTTATGCGATCGATGAGTCACGTGCGACGCCCCTCCAACCCCCTCCCCGAGAAAACCGCATAAAAGAGCGAGGTTCGGGAGAGCTCGGTTATTTGTCAGTCGGCTGCGGCTACGGTCACAAGAGTCAGAGGAAGAGACGGATAGTTTAAAAAAGTACTGGTGATCGCGGAAGTTAATTAATTATTCAGTTGTAGGATTGCAAGTATTGCTCTGTGGATAATCAAGTGGGGGGACCACAACTGTGATTGAACAGGTAACCATTGTAGTATAGCAATAATTTTAATATTAAACGGTTGTAAAGTGTATAAGCTGCAGGTGTGCAAGAAATGTCTCTCGTACTGTAGCAATAATTATAATAGTAGACGGTCAGCAAGTGTATTACCTGCAGGTGTGCAAGAAATGTCTTGTGTAATGTAGCAATAAGTATATGATTGTAAGGTGTATTACCTGCAGACGTGCAGGAAACATAGCGTGCACTATTGCACAGGTAAATCCCGTAGTGTAGCACTAATTATATTAATATGACCGAGAAGTAGCGGTTAGAGTTTAAGTGTTGTTAAAGTAAGAGAGTAATTTGCATATTAAGGAGGAAACAGGTGTGTAAGAATGGAACCTGCAATTAATCAGTGTCAGTTTCCTGCACACGATGTTAATTAGCATATTTTAGTTAAAAAAAAAAAACTCGACACGAAAATAAAATTAAGATATATAAAATAACTGATGTAGTGTTAAGAAATAGTGTAAAAATAATAAAAATGTTAAAATAAATAGTGTGTTAAAGTACTATGTGGTATGAACTCACGGATTGGTTGTTTACCGTTGGGGTGTCAGCTCCCTATATGGGATGCGCGCGAGCTTCCCGTCGTTTATATACATGCGGATGGTTACTCATGCATGACCCCCCCCCCCCCGACCGGACCGGAAACCGGAAGCCCCCCCCCGCCCCCGCCCCCGCCCCCTCCCACAGGCTGCGTGTACCGGCGATTAATTTCCGTTGGAACTATAATTAAGCGGCGGAAGAGGGCAGATAACAAACTGCGATAGTTATGCTGTCACGCACGCGACGGGGAAAGCTGCGCATGTAGCTGTCAGCGGATGTACTTGTCAGCGGATGTAATTAGATGTTATCTAATGCTAATTAAGAGGCACAAGGCTCCACCTGCGTTAGGGGCGACCCACATGTAACAAAGTACATCCGTTGGGGATTTTCCACTGACCTTACTGGAAAGTTCCGCGCCCCTCAAACCCCTCCAGGCCCCCACCACTTTGTGAGCCGAGAACCTCTTTGGCGACTATTGCTGAGTTAGTTCGGAACAATTCGTCGGACGCGATGGTTGTTCCGAACTCAGAGGGCAACTCAAATGTATAAGCGGCCGATATATATTTGAGTTACTCTTGTTGTTAGGCTATTATTATTTAATATTAGTTGTGTGTGTGTGTGTGTGTGTGTGTGTGTGTGTGTGTGTCTATGGTTTTATGTAAAGTGTTATTTGGTTTTAGTCTTAAGATGTGTTAGTTTTAAGGTTTAACTTGCGCATTGCGATGTTAGCATTAAGGTGTGTTATGGTATTATTTATGTTTAAAAAATGTGTTTTTAATTTTAAGTATTGGTTTATGCTGTGTGTGTGTGTGTGTGTGTGTGTGTGTGTGTGTGTGTGTGTGTGTGTGTGTGTATCTATGTCTGTGTTTGTTTATCTGTGTACTAATAATTTTTTACATTTCACAGCTAGCTGTTAGGATGGGTAGATTAAATTTAAATTTAAATGTAACTTTAAGAAGTTCGATTGAACTTCATTAAATATGGGTGGGACATGCGCGTTGTGCCTTAGGTAGCGCATATTTTTATTGTTTTTTTTAATTTTGGTCAGGCAAAAATATGATTGGGTGGGTTTAGATTAAGGGTGGGAGGTTAGAGTTGCGTCTTGCATTACCTGTTCCAGAGTCCCCATTGTAAAATTGGAATGGTCAAGTCCAGTGCCCAGGCCCGAGGCTGGCCGCCCGTATCACAGACTACCAAACTGGATCGCCACGTGCGTGCGGGCCAAAAATCGGGATCCCTAGCAAGACGTAACTTTTTGGGTTGGGATTGGGAGTGTTTGAGGAACACAGGGTGGTGGAGACGGTTCTGGCCGCCTCCATCACCTTGGATCATTATTATTTTTTGGTGACCTTGACCTCAATTCACTCATGCATAACCCCCCCCCCCCGCCCCCGCCCCCGCCCCCGCCCCCGCCCCCGCCCCCGCCCCCGCCCCCGCCCCCGCCCCCGCCCCCGCCCCCCCCCCCGCCAGCCAAGTGCTAACAAATTTTCTTATAACTTGAGAACGGTTTGCCGGAATAGGGCAAGCGATACATCATTGGAAAGCTCTAATTAAGAGTAATATTGTGATAAAGACAGAATTAAATTATTTTGTTTTAATAAAAATTTATAGGAAGGTTTGTAATTGAAGTTATGGCATGGATAGAAATTGAAAGATTAGTAAACATAGCATCTCCAATTTTAGTTGATGATAGACCCACCTTTGGTGTATATTGGTGTAACAGTGATCTGTTATGGCTATGGGCGGAGGTATATGTGGAGTATTTGCAATTGGAAGAAAAAATATAGGCTTTAATCATTACTTTTCAGCTTTAGTCTTAACCTACTATTTTTAACATCTCACTAAAAATCTTACCGTCCCCCACTACAACTGGGAGGCTATAAAAAGGGAGCAGTAGAGAAGCATTTCATTTCGCTGCTAAATTTCAAAGAGTAAACATCAACAAGATGTATCAATGTGAAATTTGCTTAGAAACTTTTCATGATAATATTCTACTAGAAATACACAAAGAGTTATCCCATAATAATAATGAAGATGTAACAGAAACCAAATATGAAGATTTAAAACTATATGGAGAAGAACAACAAGAAGAACATCAAGAAGAAGAACAAGAAGAAGAAAAAGAAGAAGAACAAGAAGAAGAACCATTAGCAGGACCATCTAATGCTATACCGAGTGTAAAAGTATTTGCTTTAGCAGGTAGAGTAGTAATGCATCACAAAATTCAAAATGAAGAAAAATTGGAATTAGAGCAGTTTCTTAAAGAAGCAAGAAAAATTGTCAGTAAAACTATAAAAGAAGAACTACAAAGATTAAACTTTATTAAATTTGGCATATTATTAAAAGCGTTGTTTATTAATGTAGAAGAAGAAATGTCACCCAGAGGATTTATAACAAAAAACCAGACAATTATGGCTACTTCAAATATTGAGTCAATAGTTGAAAAGAGTTTTGATGAAATTTTAACTAAAATTCAAGAACATGAAGGGAGAGGATCAGGTTGGAGTTTGTTTAGTATTGAGGGCATGGATTTAAGAGTTCACAAACATGGATATGGGCTAATGGGCAGCAGTTACATTCAGCTGCCAAAGAAAATACGGGATACAAAATCGTGTATAAATGTAAAAAATGAAGATACAGAATGTTTTCGATATGCAATGACGTCAAAATTTGTACCACCTATACATGCAGAAAGACCTAGCCAAGAATATGAGAACCAAAGATATAGGTACAATTTCCAAGGGTTGTCGTACCCAGTAGCATTGAAGGATATTACAAAATTTGAAAAACAAAACTGTGGAACATCTGTCAATGTGTTTGGTTTGGATAGTTCAAATAAAGTATATCCTCTGAAGGTTGTAAAGAATGAGCTGGCAGATCACACGGATTTATTGCTAATTACGAATGGTGATGTGTCACACTATGTATGGATTAAACAATTTGAAAAGCTTGTTAGTAAACAACTATCCAAACATGAACATAAAAAAATAATCTGCAAACGATGTTTTAATTTTAAAGAAGAAAGAAATGCACACCGTGGATGGTTACAAGAACATCAGAAGCTATGTAACAACAACTATGAAGCCAAAATAATGTTACCATCACCAGATAAGGCTGAGCTAAAATTTGAGAAGATATCTCATCAGTACCGTATCCCTATCGTTGTATATGCAGATTTTGAATCTACACTTGTTCCTATTGAAAATAATAATGATGGAGCCAAGAAAAGTGTTAAGTATCAAGTACATGATCCTAACAGTTTTTGTTTATTAATTAAATCTACACTGTCAGAAGATCATTTAAATAAATATGATCTAACATCAAAACCTGTCATATATCGTGGGGAAAGTGCTTCAAAAATATTTCTTGACCGCTTATATGCCATAGCAGAAAATGTACAAAGAATGTACAGTGATATTGTACCAATGATACCCATGGATGAAGAAGAAGAGATTCAATATGAAAATTCAACCAATTGTTATTTATGTAAAAATGAATATACTATGGAAAATCACAAGGTACGTGATCACGACCATCTAACAGGATATTATAGAGGTGCCGCATGTAACAGATGTAATATTAACTATCAAATTCGCAACTTCATACCCGTAATTTTGCATAACCTAAGTGGTTATGATTCACATTTTATTATACCAGAATTGGGACGAGATGATGGAAAAATTGATGTGATAGCGGAAACCACTGAAAAGTTTATTAGTTTTAGTAAAACGGTTGGAAATATGAAGTTACGTTTTCTGGACTCTTACCGTTTTATGTCATCTAGCTTAAGTAAACTCACTGAAAACTTGAAAAAAGAAAATTTTATAGAAACAATGAAGATTGTAAGTAGAGATAAATTGGATTTGGTTCTCCGCAAAGGTGTTTTTCCCTATGATTACATCGATTGTTTGGAAAAATTTGAAGAAACATCACTTCCGCCAAGAGAAGCCTTCAAGAGTAAGTTGTATGAAGAGGACATCAGTGAAGAGGACTATCAACATGCTTGTAAAGTGTGGAATGAACTAGGAATGACAACATTGGGAGAATATTCCGACTTTTATGTGAAATTAGATGTGACTTTACTTTGTGATATAATGGAAGAATTTAGAGATACCTGTTTTGAAGCATATGGATTGGACCCACTTCATTCTTATACATCGCCTGGACTAGCATGGCAAGCTATGTTGAAAGAAACAAACTGTAGACTTGAACTTATTACAGATATAGATATGGTTTTGATGATAGAGTCAGGTGTTCGTGGAGGATTGACGCAAAGTGTAACCAGACATGTAAAAGCTAACAACAAATATCTCCCAAACTTTGATACATCACAACCAACAACATTCTTAGGTTATTTTGACGCAAATAACCTATATGGATGGGCTATGTCAAATCCTCTTCCATATGGTAATTTCAAGTGGGCGAACCCTGATTCGATCGGCAATATAATGGACATACCCAAATACGGAGATACTGGATACATTTTGGACGTCGACTTTCAATATCCTGAACAGCTGCATGATCACCACTACGATTTACCACTATTGCCAAAGACGGAAATATCTCCAACTGGTAGATGGCCCAAATTAATGATGACGTTAACCAACAAGTCGAGATATGTAGCTCATTATTGGACAATACAGCAAGCAATAGAAATGGGATTAAAAATAATAAGAATCAATAGAGCAATACAATTCAATCAATCTTGTTGGTTAAAACCATACATCGACAACAACACAAAAAGAAGGAGTGCAGCAACATCCGCTTTTCAAAAGGACTTTTTCAAATTAATGAATAATTCAATATTTGGCAAAACATTGGAAAACAAAAGAAAACATAAAGATGTAAAATTAGTTAGCGATCCGGCGAAATTGCAAAAATTAGTACAAAAACCAAACTTTGGAACAAGTGTAATTATTAACGAGAATCTTGTAGCTGTTACAATGGACAAAATCTCAGTTACAATGGATCGTCCTCTATATGTGGGAATGTCTATCTTGGATATTTCTAAAACCCACATGTAT
>JAQYXR010001326.1:0-35339 GCA_030545055.2 Neoaliturus tenellus | reverse complement strand
TTCAAAATCTAAGTTTCTGTTAGTATTTGCACATATTTTTGCAACTCAACATTTAATTTGTGCAGACTTGACATTACCTTTACTTTCAAAGACAAGAGGGTCTATTAACTTAGTATTTTAGTTTGAAAATCAAAAGAGTCTGATAGTTTAGTAAAGCGAGTGTTTTAAATTGTACGAAGTCACACATTAGATTTAGTTCAGCATAGAGAAAGAGATTTGTTGGTTTAATCTTTGTGCAAACTCGACATGACATTGACTTTCAAAGACAAACGAGTCTAATAATATATAGTATTTTACTTTCAAAGTCAAAAGAGTCTGATGGTTTAGTTAGTATTTGTACATGTTTGTGCGGACTCGACATTTATAATTTACTTTAAAAGTCAAAGAGTCCAGTAGGTTAGTATTTTATTCTCAAAACCAAAGTGTTTGTTAGTATTTGAACATATTTTTGCGGCTCAACATTTGAAATTTACTTTCATAGTCAAAATAGTCTAATAACCGAGTAACTGTACATTTTTAGCAGACTATAACTTCAAAATTCTAATAACTTGACCATTCTAATAACTTGATATTTTTTAAAGTGCAAATATTCTGTGGGTTTAAATTGTGCGGACTCCACATTGCATTTCCCTTCAAAGTTAAGAGAGTCTGATAGTTTGATAAAGCAAGTTTTTTTTTAAATTGGACGAAGTCACACATTAAATTTAGTTCAATATAGAGAAAGAGGTATGAGAACTCCTCACGAAAGATCAACTATTAAAAAAAACCTAAACAAAAAAAAAAAATAAAAAAAAACCAAAAGAAAAAAATTGGAAAAAACATAAATAAAAAACAAAAACAAAATAAACTTCTTTTCAAAAAATTGAAAAACAAAAGAAAAAAATTGAAAAAAAAACAAAAGAAAAATAAAAAATACTAAAAAAGAAAATTTTGCGCGCAAAATTTTCTTTTTTAGTATTTTTTATTTTTCTTTTGTTTTTTTTTCAATTTTTTTCTTTTGTTTTTCAATTTTTTGAAAAGAAGTTTATTTTGTTTTTGTTTTTTATTTATGTTTTTTCCAATTTTTTTCTTTTGGTTTTTTTTTATTTTTTTTTTTTTGTTTAGGTTTTTTTTAATAGTTGATCTTTCGTGAGGAGTTCTCATACCTCTTTCTCTATATTGAACTAAATTTAATGTGTGACTTCGTCCAATTTAAAAAAAAACTTGCTTTATCAAACTATCAGACTCTCTTAACTTTGAAGGGAAATGCAATGTGGAGTCCGCACAATTTAAACCCACAGAATATTTGCACTTTAAAAAATATCAAGTTATTAGAATGGTCAAGTTATTAGAATTTTGAAGTTATAGTCTGCTAAAAATGTACAGTTACTCGGTTATTAGACTATTTTGACTATGAAAGTAAATTTCAAATGTTGAGCCGCAAAAATATGTTCAAATACTAACAAACACTTTGGTTTTGAGAATAAAATACTAACCTACTGGACTCTTTGACTTTTAAAGTAAATTATAAATGTCGAGTCCGCACAAACATGTACAAATACTAACTAAACCATCAGACTCTTTTGACTTTGAAAGTAAAATACTATATATTATTAGACTCGTTTGTCTTTGAAAGTCAATGTCATGTCGAGTTTGCACAAAGATTAAACCAACAAATCTCTTTCTCTATGCTGAACTAAATCTAATGTGTGACTTCGTACAATTTAAAACACTCGCTTTACTAAACTATCAGACTCTTTTGATTTTCAAACTAAAATACTAAGTTAATAGACCCTCTTGTCTTTGAAAGTAAAGGTAATGTCAAGTCTGCACAAATTAAATGTTGAGTTGCAAAAATATGTGCAAATACTAACAGAAACTTAGATTTTGAAAGTAAAATACTAAGCTACTAGACTCTTTGATTTTTAAAGTAAATTATAAATGCCGAGTCCGCACAAACATGTACAAATACTAACTAAACCATCAGACTCTTTTAATTTTTAAAGTAAAATAATATATTACTAGACTCGTTTGTCTTTGAAAGTCGAGTTTGCACAAAGATTAAACCAACAAACCTCTTTCTCTATGCTGAACTAAATCTAATGTGTGACTTCGTACAATTTTAAAACACTCGCTTTACTAAAATATCAGACTCTTTTGATTTTGAAACTAAATACTAAGTTACTAGACTCTCTTGTCTTTGAAAGTAAATGTAACGTCTGATATTGCTTGTCAACTTTATAGTGATATAAATTAGTAATACATTGTTATATTTAGATATAGTTTTTGATATCCAAAGTAGAAAATATAAAATACTTTATTTACATAATATTATATTAACTATAAACATTTAAATCTATATATATAATTCCGTAAGCGAATCGGTCCCCACGAAATATCTCGAGTTAGAAGAAAGATAGAGCAACGTATGATGGCTCATTTTAAAGCTTGAGGTCCAAGGACGCAAGGAAAAATACCAGAATTGTCAAAAGTTACCTGGGCTTTGCCCCAATGGACCTTGAAGTTCCAACGTTAATCTAATGGGAAGAAGATTTTTATATCTACACGGGTAATTAAGCAGATGTTCCAGTGTTTAATCATAAACTCAGCTGGTTATTTAGCAGATATTTTGAGTTAAGATAACCTCATAGTTTATAACTTTTTAAAATTGGAAATGCACTATAAAAAAGGAGAACACTAATAGTCATGAAGGGATTGTGGATCCACAGGAGATTTCATCTTCGTGATCCCATCTATGTCATTAGGGAAATAGGAGTATTCAGCATAAAAAATAAAAAAGTTAAAATTATATTAGACGTGGCATGGTTGATATAATGGTCAATTGTCTTTACTCAGTGAATGACGTTTAGTTATTACATTACTACTTCATATTGGCTATTAATAGATAAGTTGAAGAGTTGAATCTTTATGTTGAGTATTTATTTTCGACTGAATCATTATATGTAAACTACTAACAATTGATAATCTCCATATGAGGAATATTTTGGTTTGGTTTTATCCATTCTCTGCTTTTTCCTTTACGTAGGTCGTAGGGAATCTTTAACGCCCGTTAATCCATAAAGACGCGGAGTTTTTTAGGTTAATTATAGTGTTCTACTTCACTGATGAACAGACAAAATAGACTACAATCAATGTATAAGGGACATCGGTGGCACGGAGTGTAAGGAGGTATGGAGGCACGGGGGAGACATGGGAGGAATAGGGGAAATGGCGGGGGGCACACGAGGACACGGAGGTGCGGGGAGGGACGGCGGGGATGGCAGCAGGGAACCACAGGGAGTGCAGGGGAGTTCGGGGATGTGGGGGCATGAAGGGCACGAAGGGTGTCGGTGGCACTGGAGACAGGGGGACACAAGGAGCATTAGGGGCGTCGGTGGCAAAAGGGGTAGATGGGCATGGGGGACACGGTTACCACGGGGAGCAACGTTGGGCATGGCGGTACGGAAACATAGGGTGCCCGGAGGCACATGGCGGAGCGGGAGTTGGAAGGCACAATGGGCACTAGGGGCGTCGGTGGCACGAGGCACGGGGGGCAGATGGAAATGGGGACACTGGAGAGGCTTGTGGGGCGTAGAGAGCATGGGGACCACGGGGAAGAACGGTGGGCAAGTGGACACAGGAGTACCTGGGTGCGGGGGAATGGGGCACGAGTCACGAGGGTTGTCGGGGGCACTGGGGTTATAGGTTGCATGAGGAGAAATGTTGGACATAGGGCACGGGGGTATGGATGCATGGTAATGGGGGCACAAGGGTGGGGCCTACTGGTGGCGTCGGTGGCACAGAAGTTGGTTGTTCATGGGGGCATTGGGAGGAATGAGGAACATAGAAGGCGTGGGGGCCACGGGTATGAACTGCGGGCATGTGGCCAAGAGAGAATGAAGGACAGAGGGTTGTGAGGGGGCAAAGGGGTACAGAGGCATGGGGGATACTCAAACCCCGGGGCATAGGGGGTTTAGAAACACGGATCAGGAGAGGTGAACGGGAGCACGGGGATGCATGGGGTCACGGTCATTGTGGGAAATGGGGGGGAACATAGGTCCAGGGTGAAGGAGTGTGCAGTATTAATGGGCTTATGTTGTATTGACCTATTTTATTTATTTGAGTTACAGACTCATCATAAACATGTTTAAAATTAAAACTATTTCAACCTTAATCAAATAAGGTAGTATAATACCTTTTACCATGTTTGGAAGCTTAATAGTGCAATAATTTTTTTCAACAAAATAGACTACTGTATTTTAATACAGAATACATTATTAGTAAATTACTGATTTGATACCACTAAAGAGTTTCGTCAAAATTAGGAAATATTTTATGAGAAAACCCAAACGTGTACATTGACACTACAGCTAGAGAAAAATACAGTATCCCTAATACTGCAAGGTGATAAATTTAAACTTCTTTTTGGAGACAAAACCAATTTGATTTTTAGGGGCCTTTGCCCCTACACACCACTAGTTTAAATTAATTTGATTAAAAACAAATTTGCATAAATAGAACATCATGCGAACAGAATAATCTGTTTCTAAATCTCAAAACATGATAAATGTAGGATATCAGCTGGTTAGCTGATTATAGCTAGGTTATCTATTTTTATATCTTTCACTTGATACATTTATTTTAAAATATTTCTTTTGGATTAAAACACTTTAGAATTTTGTGCATTGGTTTGCTGCAAAGATTTCTTTTGACCAAATAATAGTTCTTTATTATTTATTACCAAAATTTATATATATATATATATACCAAGTATATACCAAAATTTATTTAAAATTAAAATTAGACATAGTTAAATTTATTTCAAAATGATAAATTTGCCAGTTTGTGGCATACGTTGGGTAACCGCTCCCTGCCAATGGGATGTATCCTAGGACCTTTGCTGTTTCTAATATACATAAACAACAAATCAAAATTAAATATTAATGGTGAATTGTTTCCTTTTGCTGGTGATCCAGCTCTACTTTCGCTTGGGATAATGTCAGATGATGCATTTGAGCAGGCAGCCTCTAACCTGGCTAAAATAAAAAACTGGTTTGACCACTATATACTTTGTATAAATATATATATATAAAAAAAAAACAAAGTGTTTTCCAATTTATTTTAAAAGCGCCTCTGGGTCAAGTCAAACAGAGCTTAAAATTCATTCCTCTGTGGTGTTCCGTGGTCTGCTGATTGCAGCTGTGGCATTGTGGAGCAAGTGGATCAATATAAATATTTAAAAGTATTTTTACACCAAAAGATGTAATGGAAGCCCCTCATTCAATTCTTAAAACATAAACTAAAAACAATGACTTTTGCTTAAAGACAGCCAAGACAGGTGCTGACCGCGGATCACTGCAGGAGTGTGTATTACGCTTATGTGCAGTCCACATGGGGGACGTGGGGTGATGCATCTGCCTCGGTGATGGAACCACCGGCTATCACGCAGTGAACCTATACTATATTACGAGCAATGTCTGAAGGGATGTGTGTTCTACGATTTCGAAATTTAGCGGATAGATTTTGTTTAAACTTTGCATTTAAGAGTGTTTTTGCTCAAAAGATAAGCTTAGAAACAGCCTCAATCCCAGGGAAAAATCGAATTTGCTCTAAATTTAAGTTTAAAAACTTGTTATTTTTAACATTGGTCTTATGGGTTGCTATTTTAACGAAATAACAACTAAAAGTAAACAAAAATAAAGGAGTGTTCATTTTAAGCAGTTTTGTGACAGCTGTTATCTGCGAAGAGTCAGGTGTAGATTTAATAGCTTGATTACTATGACACTATAACAAAAGTGAATTAAAACCAACTATTTTTATTACCAATAACTTAGTAATGTTTGTCTAATTTGGGTCTCTATTATCTTGGTAGCAGCGTTCGTACGGGGTTCATTTTAGTTTAAAAACCTGTGAACACCATTTGTTCATTTTCATATATTTATATATATCTATATGCATGTGTCCTTGGTACTGATAACACGAAAACCAACAATTCTTATTAAATTGATATGGAGGTGTAAGACCAGCTCTATTTTCATAAATTCGTGAAGCAGCATGATCGGGTTATGGGAACAAGGTTTTATGAGGTTTCAAATGAATTTTTGGCATTTTCAAATCTCAACTTTTAAAACTAAAGAAATTTGTTTTCTTTTAACTAAAACCATTTTAAAATGTTTAAAAAATCAATCTTGTTTTAAAATTTTTAGTTTGGGTTAACAGGTTACAGAGAAAAATAACAAACAAATATTTTCCATGTTGTTCTTGTTATGAGGAATTAACAAAACCCTCTATCTCACATATTTATTAACGTAATTCGGTGAAATTCGGTATGTACATTCACTAGGTAAGGCTTAACAAATAGGCTATTTGCTTATAGCACTAATATAGCGGCAAACCTAAAGACTTGCCCTCATAGGGTTTATGGCAAAAATTAAAAAGTGGGCATGGAGTGGAATTGATACAATTTGATATTTACCTTACCTAACCCAACGTAAGTATACCTTTAACTTCGTAACCGTTTGTATTACAAAAGTGAAATTTTTCACGCACCACTAGGATGACATAACACTTTAGACCAGAGGGTTTTCGAAAGTATGACTCGCAAAACATTTATAGTTTTTTAATGTTTTTAAATCAACCATTTATGATATTTAATAAATAGAACATTATCAATACAAAACGAAATTACATAAAAGATCCTCTGGCCTAAAGATGGCTTAGAAATTAAAGTCAATATAAAAAAAAAATTACAACCATTTATCTTTAATAGTTTGTGAAAAAAAAGAACATATGTTAACATGTTGGAGATAAGGGAAATCAAAAGTAATCTGCTCCCCATAATTATTAGGCTACAATAAGATTGTATAAAAATCACAGTTAAGATTAAAAGTAATGTAGCTATGGAGAAGTAGGAAAAAATACAGTAGATAAATTTAAAATAAAACATTGATTTCAAATGTTATTTATACATTAAAACAATTGTCTTATTTCCAATGAATGATTAAAAGCGTTATTCCAAATGTAGACACAAAACACGTCCAACACCACAAAAATGACCGACCGGCGGTGCAACGGAGCTATCGTTACACGCATTCACTGTAGACAAACGGTTGAATTTTTTCTTATTAATGATGGTTCTTACTTATCGCAGTTTATAATAGTGTTAATCGTCAATTTAAATGAAACCTTAAATGAAAATAAAATTCGTAATTGTAGCACTGACACACATACATTACATACTTTTTAAGTCAGTTAATAAGTTTAAAACCGGGTTTCGAAGAAAAACTGATAAGATGTCACTAATGATGAGGGCACTATTTTAAGAGTTTAACTTGATTTAAAGTAGGTTTCACCATTACAAATATCATAAAAGCATGTTTCACTGGTATTAAGGAATTTTTATGCTTTTATACATGATAATTTAAACATATTTTCAAAAATTTTTTATACATAAAATTATTACTGTACTTACATTGTTTTATAGTAATTTGAGTATGATTAATCTATATATATAATTCTGTAAGCGATATTTCTTGAGCAAAATTGTGAGCGTCATACAGATCGCAGAAAGATGGAAGGGGTCTCAAATTAAAGGTCTCGGTCCCATGCACGAGGGAAAACTATCGGCAGGTCCATAATGTTAACAGGAAATGAGAAATCACGTAAAACGTCCTCCATAAGAATAGCATGGGGATTTAAAAAACGTCTGCTTTGTATGCATTAAAACATGTGTTATGGTTTAATTTCAAAATGAGACAGAGATGATAACATAGATTGAAGATAACATAATAATTCACACCAAGAGAAGCAATCTATATATATATATATATATATATATATATAATTCTGTAAACGAAATTTCTTGAGCAAAATTGTGAGCGTTTTGCAAATCGCAGAAAGATGGTGGGAGTTTGAAATTAAAGGTTTCGGTCCCATAAAGCATATCCATAAAGTTACAAGGAAATGAGAAATATAGTGCAACGCCCTCCTTAAGACTAGCATGGGGATTCGAAAAATGGCTTCTTTGTGTACATTGAAATATATGTTTTGGTTTTATTTTAAAACGAGAGGCAGATGATAAAATTTAGTAAAGAATTGTTCATAGCCAAATGATAAAAATTTACCCTAGAGTGATAATACTATAATAAGGCGTTTTGTTGCTTTGAGCTATTTAAATTCTACTAGGAGTTGAATTTTTGGTTGAATGCTTTTTGGAGTTGAATGCTATTTCAACCTTACATACTATTAAAAATTGACTGCTGATTTTACTGTTGTTACTATAATTTAAATTGTTAAAAAACTGAGCATGTATGCAAATCATAAAATGCTTTCTGATCGTTGATAGAGATGCAATGGGCGATGAATTATGGTTAAAGAAACACCTACATTATTTCCATTGTTTTGGTTTTATTGACGAAAAATGTCAAATGTATGATCAATTGACACTTTTCGTCAATCATATTGAATGACGATGCCACATTAATTGATACTTAAAATGTATCAGTGAAGTTTTGGTATTCTGTTAGATGAATTTTCCGAGAAACCTTTTAGTCATTTTATAGATTGTAGGATTATAGCAGACGAGTTAAAATTAAAGACGTTTGTCCTACATACTAGAGGAAATACAGCAGGTAAACTTTACAACAAGTATAAGAATGATTTTTTTCTGAAAGGTTCTCCTTAAAGATTCTCCATGTAGTGATTTTAAAAAAATCTTCTTTGTTAACACAAAATTAAGAGTTTTGATTAGGAGGGATGAATATTCACAGCAAGTGAAGATGCACTTTGAGGTACTGTGTTTCAATTTTGTGACTAAAACATAAAAATAAAAAACTGACAGGAGCTAAAAAATCAATTTTTTTTTTATTTATATTTATATTTATTTCTATGTTATATTAAAAAGCAGTCACAGCTCAATTAAGGGACTACAATTTCTTTCAAAACTTATTTTCCATAGATCGATATGAGTTTAACAACAGACAAAATAGAGCATTTGCAAACGGGTGACCTAATAGTACAGGATTGATAAGAGTACTTGGGGGCGAATGGTCTGTTCTAACGGTATTGTTAAAATATTATATACCTCAAATTAAAATTAAATTTTCTGGAAACCTTCGTTGTGGAAGAAATGGTAATACGCTATAGTTCATGCTATTTTAATTTTATGATTAGGGGCTTTTGCCCCTATGAGCCGCTAGTATATTATAATAATACAACTCTTATACCATAACATACATGTATCACGTCATTTAATACTAAAAGTTTCATTTTACATGATTTAAATTGTATACATATACATATATATATGTTAAAGTCCAACTGTAGTATAAGTTTTACGCGTGAATTCAATATGATTATTGCTTTGTTCTTAGTGTGTTTGTAAAATAATGAATAATAAGCTGTCAGATACATTGTATATTAAATTTGAGTTGCTCGTAAAATTTTTGTTTTAAGTTTCTAGCTAATTGGGTTTTTGAGAACCAAGCCGACATCCGTATGACTGCGGCTTCAAGTGCGCAAAAATTGTATTATATAAAAATATTAAGGTGGTATAAGTATATGTACCTAGCAAATATTTAAATAATGTATGCAAATATAATTTGTACAGTAAAGCACTTTGGATGGGTATAAAGTTTTTTTTATTGCTTCATTGCGATCGTTCACGTTCCTTCTTGTTTATCAGAGGCCGTCCCCAAGACCTGGAACTGTTTTTCATGACTTTGAGCGGTATTATGAACCTCGGTTGAGGGACCAAATGCATTGGTTGTTATAGAAGACACCAAATTATACATTATTGTGGATAACAGAACACCACTTGCGGAACGTTACCTCAATGTTTTGTATAGGGCAAAAATTGGTATCTTGTGACAACGGCACAGCATGTAAATCCTTGTCCTCAAACCTCCAATTTTTTTATAGATAAGGAAAAAAAGTTATATTTTATTTTTGCAAAATTCGGATACAATTACTAATTGCACTGGTTCTAACGAAGCAGCTGATTAATCTGTTAACATTTTAAATAAAGCAATACACGCAGCAACCAAACCAATCAACTATTCATGTAAAATCACTAAATATAAACCTTGAATCGCAAAAGGGTTTTTAGTATCTATTAGGTGTAGGGAATCTCATCAGTAAAAAAGTTAAATCCCCACCATTCATTAAGAATCTAATTAACTATTTGAAATAAATACTTACTACAAATTACTATAAGCGATATCAGGATATGTTGACCATTTAATCAAAGGATGTCAACAAAAAGTAACTTGTGATGCATCTGCATATTCTTAACAACTCTGTCGTGACGTTAGTAAATTGGCTGGGCAAAAGAAAAATTCGCTCTATTTTCTGTTTATCACTTAATGTATAATTATTTTATTGTATAATCATTATAAATAACTTACATTCTCTCTTGCGTTATATTTTACTTGAGTTTCCCGCAACAATCTATTTTTATTAATAAAATTTGTGTTTTGTCTATACATTGATTAGAATCTTAAAATGTTCGGTTATTTTTACTTTGTATGCATAGCAGAATTTAAAATCGGCGTCATCCAAATTTCTCTCCCTTTGTCTGTCTCCATCTCTCTCTTTCTCTCTCTTTCTGTCCGTCACTGTGTCTGTAATGCTCATGGGTAATATTTTGTTTTCTTTTCATAGGATAACGATTTTACCTAATGGTTTAAAATAATTTAACACCACAGTTTCCAGACCGCGTACTACATTGGCTATAGTAAGATGCACGAAAATAGTCCGATGGAAATTTTAACAGCTGTGTTCCCCCTCACCCCCTCTCGCCCTGCAATGTTGTCATTTTTGTTAAGTTTGCCATGTGAAATACAGTGTAAACATGTGTTTCAGAATAAATTTGGCAACAATGTTTTGACTCTCATCGGACTATTTTCGTGAATCCCACTATAAGCTTAAGAAACACTTCAGTTTTCACCAGTTGTATGGTGCAAGACCTGACCTTTGCAACATTTGTTCTACTGATATTATTTTACAGGCTGTCTTAACTGACATGGTAAAGTATCGACATTTCGATTTTGTTACACCTGTTGACGATCCTGCCCGACTATTCTTATTCACTTTATTGTCTGGTTTGTATGACCGCTCCTCCTTCTATTAATTTAAGATGTTTTATTCTGCTCTTTAATCTTAAACTATAAGACTACTAAAAGTCTTAATTGATATAAACCTCTAGATACACAGTGTAATCACCTGTACAATCGCCAAATGTAACTAATACTACTCATCCACGGGACATTTCTCTTACAGTTTCAACAGCTTCTAGCCATTAATTTTATATTCTGTGTAGCCAACATTTTTGGGTTTTACGCACTTTTTGTAGTATAACCCCCAGCATTTCATTTTTTTTTTTATAGTGGATAAAATAAGTTGGTAACACCGCGGGGAAATTTAGGGAATTCATGGGGATATGTTGGGGTTTACCTGGGGATTGGCACCCCTGCATCCTTTTCCCGTATTTTTCCACCCAGTGCCACACCCTGTCGGATATAAGGTAAACTAGGTGCAGCCACACGTGCTACACCCTGTTGGATAATGTGAGAACTAGACGCGGCCCTAGTACACCCTGGTGGACAAACCGCGAACCCTTACGCCAGCCGTCGCCACAGACTATCTGACACATTTACAATCGTTAATTGTAATCCCACTTATTTGTGCACGGGACATTTCCTGCACGCCTGCAAGTGATGCACTTTACAACCGTCTACTAATATACTTATTGCTACAATAAATGATTTACCTGTACAATTGCCAATTGTAATCCTACTTCATCGTGCACGGGACATTTCTTGCACACCTGCAGGCGATACACTTTGCATCCGTCTACTATTACAGTTATTGCTACAATACAAGATTTACCTGTTCAATCAACAGTTGTAGCCCCCACTTGCTTATCTACGGAAAGTTACTTATGTGCCTATCTGACACATTTACAATCGGCAATTGTAATTCCACTCGGTCGTGCACGGGACATTTCCTGCACACCTGCAAGTGATACACTTTACAACCGTCTACTATTGTACTTATTGCTGCGATACAAGATTTACCTGTACAATTGCCAATTGTAAACCTACTTCATCATGCACGGGACATTTCTGACTGAGCTACACTCTGTCGGATTTAAGGTAAACTATGTGCGGCCACCCACTGCTGCAATCTGTTGGATAAAGTGAGAACTAGACGCGGCCCTAGTACACTCTGGTGGCCAAACCGCGAACCCTTACGCCGGCCGTCGCCACAGACTATCTGACACATTTCCACCGCCTCCCGACAACTACCTCGGTGGCGCAGGGGTAAGGCGCCGGCTTCACACGCCGGCGGGCCGGGTTCGAATCCCACCCTCGCCACTGGTCAATTTTGTTCTTAAACTCTAACCCCTACATCCTTCCTCGTCAAAATCCCACAAACAAATGAGCTCCCAATACCTCATCCCTTCCTTAAATGCCTCCCTCGTCTCCCCATCCCTCCCTCACCTCCCCATCCCTCCCTCACCCCCAGCCGCTGCAATCCCTACAACAGTTACAACGTTACAACAGTTACAACCGCTGACCTTGACCTGCGCCAGGAGCGGCTGTTTCCTTCTACTTACCTCCCATCAGAAAAGGGTGGGGGGTTGTTTTTTTACTTGGACATGTTCCTTTTCTGCAGTAAACAAAAATAATTTAATGCGTTTTTGGGAAAAATAATTACAAGTCGTTTTAAATAAAAAATATTTGTAATATAACATATTTAACTTAGTAAAGGTTACATATAAAACTGGAAAAAATCATTAGACTTGAAAAAAATAACATGTTTCAGTTAACAAAGTTTTTATCATGATTGGCTCTGGTTATTGGCCATACCATAATTTGGTTCCAAAATACCATTTATTTTTTAGCTGCTACGGTTTTTCCAACCTAGTTAATGTGTTCTTTCCCTGATGTTTTGGCTTTTTTAATTACATTTCTTCTGTAATAGTATATTTCACCACTAGTCCGGAAAGTGACCCATTTCTGGGCGAGATAGTGTTTTACACGCGAGGCGAAGCCGAGCGTGAAAAACACTATCGAGCCTGGAAATGGGCTTTCCGGACGAGTTGTGAACGATACTTATTAATAAATGTGGAAGTTTTAAAGGAGGATTATTTTTGTAAATTCTTTGCCATTGGACAAAGTAAACAAAGCTGGAATTCAAAATTTAATTTGTTTTAAACCTAGCTGATTGTTGCTGTACGGAAAAGTTTGTTTACCTTGGACGGAAAGTAATATTTACAAACATTACTTTCCGTACAGGTCAGTAAAATCAGCTGACGGTGACAGTTTGGGAAATGACTACTTTCCAAGGTCTTAGCTGTATGGCAAGTTGTCACTTTCGTATACGGAGTGATGAAAAAGCCTGTATTGTGAACAACATTCCTTCTTTTTCCACAATTTTCCTCCTCATTAGAACTACTCATTTTGTAAAAATATTAAAAAATCACAGTAAAACTTATCAAAAATGTCAGTTTAAAGACAGCTTGATGATTAATGGATCCGCTGCCAAGCAAAGTGCCAAACAAAACCACAAAGATAGAATAGTCCACAAACTACTTACCAGGGCCAACTCAGAAATTTTTTTATGTAAACTGTTGTCATACACTGGACGCACAAAAAGGACACTTGTCCGCATGACAGCAATAACATTCACAGCGCCTTCCATTTTCTGTATACTGATGCAGATAGGGAACTAGTCCAGGACATGTTCCCTATTTGCAGTAAACAGTATTTATCAACATGGACTAGTTCCCTATCTGCAGTACACAGAAATTTTAAGGCGCTGAAATAGCTATTTGTGTATTAAGAGCGCAAATAACGTCATTGCCGCTCGAGAATGTAGTTGGCCGCACGAAGCATCAGCTGAGTGCGGCCAAACATTTCAAGAGCGGCAATGACTATTTGTGCTCGTAATACACACAATATTTTTCCTACCACCATAATTACAACCGATTAAATGTATTTAATAAACGTACACAATTATATCAACTTTAAATTTAACTTCATTAACTTTCATTAACTTAATAACTGTAATAAATCGTAATCACTTGCATAGATGTGTAACCGGAAGTTAGTGTTATCAAAATACTGACCGTGAAATCAGCTGATTCAGAGCAAAGCAACTACAATTAATTTTTAATAATTATGGTGATTGTCATGTGGTTTCTGACCAATAGAAACTAGTCTGTGTTGTGACGTCACCTTCTTTACCGTTCTAACCTATTGTAGATTTAAAATAACCTTGATTTAGTGTGCGCCAATGTTCCATTACCGCTCTAGAGCGGAAAAGGACCGGAAAACGGAAATGAACTGTTTTGCGTAGGATTACAGCTGTGGCAATGTGATTATTTCCATGCAGTGGTAGGAAAAATCCATTGTTTTCATGCGGACAAGTGTCCTTTTTGTGGTAAACGATGCGTCCAGTGTATGACAACGGTTTTCATTAAAAAAACGAAAATTGCAAGAAGTTGGTCTTGTTGCCTTTCTTTTCCTGTGGGCTAAGATTTTTTTTATTTTCGTTTTAACAGTATTTTATTAACCATATTAACAGTGACGATTAATTAACCACAGGCAATATGACGGTGGCGTCGTCCTGTAATCCAGCTACTTGGAGGTCATGAATTGTGGATAGTTATAAGCGATGGCTTGTGTATGCGATGTTCCCTGGTGGGGATTAACGTCCGCACTAGTGAACATTAGTTTATCCATAAAGACCATCCTTATAATTAGACCAATTCGTATATGGGAGGTTGAAATTGTGGTTCGGATCCCACGTTAAACTGTAGGTCCCTAGATACCATTGGCTGTTGGGCTATTAATTAACAGTCCTGTCCTTAGTAACAAGACTACAAGATCGCGCCACAATCATCCTACACTCATCTCTCATTCATAGTCAGGTTAAAATACCCACTATGTGAGGTCCCTGTCTCAAATTAGTGATCAGTGATTTATGGTGAATCAATATTTATTTGTAATTTATTTATTTGTAATTTATTTATTTGTAATTTATATGAATGAGAATATGTGATCAAAACCTATTTAGGTTGTCAATTAATTGTTTATCAATCATCTAAAAATGCACGTTTTTAAACCGCTATACGTTGTCAGTAACTACGAAATGGAGTAGGGAATTTATTTACGTAGGTTTGCAGAATTTTCTCAAATTCACGTCCCTCCATACTTTTAACGATCGGGTTCCAGCCTTTAGAAAACTTGGACAGGCTTTTTGGCGGGTGGCCGATCAGCTGTTAAAACCTACGACCAGAATAAAAAAGTAACAGTTACTAACATTATTAAATTCATCTAGATACTGTGTTAAATTCCAATAATTAGCTGTTACAATGTATGAATACAACCTTCTACTTGTTAAAAATTTGTTTAATTAGTTTTACAAACAGTGTCTTTCAGGACGCACGCGCCGCGCCAGCGGCGCCGTTACACACGAGCTTTTAACGTGTGTACTGCTCCATTTGCGTACATGCACTGCTTAAATACTAATAATAATAATAATAATAATAATGTTGTATTGTCCTAACAATAAATTATATCATATTATTTTAGTTTAAATAAATGTATTTTAGTTAATCTTTAATGGTGCATCTTACGTACACATCGTGCACAGATGAAAGAGGAAGACATCCTATGTACGCTCGGTGAAAAGTGTAAACAAGCCTTAACCTTATTTTCTATTGTACCCTGACTTGGTCTTTCGATAAAATGTATCATAATTTTCAGATGAAATTGTGTTTTTGTATTAAAATCTGGTTTGGCTTTTAAAAAATACTTAAAATTAATTTAGTTTAGTCCCAGAATAGGCTCAGTACACACAAGCGTTTACGTGTGTACTGCTACATTTGCGTAGGTACATGCAAGGCCGTATACGGTTGTTAATGGGTTTTAGGTTGTTAATGGGGATCTGGCTGTTGTTTCTTGCTCAGGAAAACTCAATACCATGACTAATTTAATCATCAGGATTCTATACATGAAGAAATGGTCACGATATAATCTATTTTAACAGATCACTCACGAGGCTTTTCCGAACAATATACAGCATGTGTTCCAGTGTTAACAAGAGATGAACCTAAATTCACTATGGATAAAACCAAATCAATTTTCTCTCACGGTTCATCGTTTTTGCGGAGCAGGTCTCGTAACTTGGAATAGTTCAAAGTAAAATTTGAACTTTAAAAAATTCAAGTTTAAACGATTGCTGCCATTGCTGGATACAAAATCATTATTCTTTAATATAAATGAGCTCGGGAAAATAAAGTCGGGGGATAGCGGTTTATGATGCGAAATTCCTTTATCCAGGCAAACGTCCTGTTACAAAATAAGAGGTATTGGTATTGGAGCCTAAAGGTATTGGAGGTAAAGGTTATTGGGGCCTTTCAAACTAAGAGGAAATGCGTTATCAACTTTTGAACTGTGGAACTCTCAACTCAACTGAATCTAATCAACCAATCAAACGTCAACCAATCAATACACTCAACCAGACTTAAACTAAATGGAAATGCAGAACTGAGTTTATAAAAATACCCATCAGCCCAACGTCAACGAGAAAAGCTTTTTTAAATTTCTCCTGTATTTAATTTTCAGGGAATTTCCCTATAAGGAGTACGCTGTTACGGTAGTAGTCATGGTAAGAGACCTAAGCCCGGAAACATGATACTCTTTTTTTAGAGGTCCCTTGAAGCATTGACTTTGTACACAGTGTACATAGTCAATGCTTGAAGCCATAAACACCATTCATGCAAATTGATATACATGTATATATAATCAATATTATATATATATATATAATATAATATATATTATATAGTATACCGGCTATATATACTTATATAGCCGTAGTATATATAGTACCGTGATATATATACTACGGCCGTGATCTATGTGTCCGTGAACACGACAACTTTTGAACAGAACCTCTGATTTTAATGAAATTCGGTACAAGGGTGTAAGCCAGCATTTACTTGAATGAGTTCTCGAACCAGAATAATCGGACCATGGGATCGGGTTTTATGGGGTTTCAAAAGGGTCAAAAATGGGTTTATTGCCATTTTTTACCTTAAGTTTTGATATCCAACAATTTTAACATTAACCTTTTTTCTTTCCTTCCTTCTCCATTGTAATCTCGTTGGCCCTCTTCCAGGGCATGAGACCGATCCTAACCTATGCGAAGAAAGAAGCCATTTCATGAGGTTAAAATGCAATGAGTGTGAACTCAGTGGGAAAAAAATTAAGTGAATTTGATTGAAAAAGTATTTCAGGTTAGTGCGGGACACTAGAAAAGCATTCTTGCACGATTTTTAAACTGTAGATACTTTAAATTTTGCAATTTGGTTGATTTTTCTCAAATTTTAAAGCAATTTTCATGCAAAAATAAGTATTTGAACGATATAGTCAGGTTTTTTTTAAAGTGTGAGTTGCATTGAAGGGTTCATATAATTAATATAATTTATATTTCTGGTATTTTAAAGATGATTGTGAGACTGAACAAAACAAACATATTTTTCTCTGAGAAAACAAATTACTTCAAACAAAGACAGCGGGAACAGTCATAATTTTTAAGTTACCAAAATTTTTTCTACATGAGTCTTGAGGTCTTAACATAGAGTGAACTGATTTCTTTTGAATTAAAAAAATTATATCCAAGTTGTGTTTATAAGAATTTCCCCAAAGTGCAAAGGAATATCTTATGTAGCTTTCAATTAAACTAAAATAGACAAGTTTTGACAATACGAGAATGTTCATGAGTACAATATTCCACAGAACAAAAATGTTTCCCAGACAAAGTATTTGCAAGTTTACTCACATGTTCATTCCATGTGAGACCACCTCAACCTCAACCACTGTATCCGGCTGATCAAGAAACTCATCATTCAGGCAGACAAAAGGGGGTTCTAAACCTTCTCTCTCTAAAAATCTCTTCCTTTGGTCCGTTGAGAAAAAAACATAGTTGGTTTTACTTGGATTGATATCAGCGTAGAGTAGGGTTATATCAGAAAAAGTGCTGAGACTAGAGTAATTAATAGAGTGTAATTACACTGAGTTCCACACTGGTTCCATATTTGTCAACAATGACAAAGCGTTGTACTTTTACAACGCTAGCCGGCTAGCCTCCTGGCGCTAGATAGGCACGTAGTATAAATTATAAATAAAACTCTAGCAAGGAACGTAAAGGAACCAAAGTTTACCTGAAAGTTAACTTTGTATTTAAAAGCGGGTCTGCGGAATTGTTTGTGGTAGGAAAGATCCAAAGATCTGTCTCCAACCGGAAGCTGTACATCTCGTGTAACGTAACGGAAGTCATTGTTTACACAAGTCACTCAAATTAGTTACAGACAAGGCATACAGAACCGACGGTTGTATTAGGTTCTGTATACATTGATTGTACAGATGTTTGTGCAAGTCAATAGTGTGATCAATCGTCTGCTCTGGCTGTCACATCGTGCAAACAATTTACTTGTGGCACCTTTTTTTTATTTGAACGAATTTTTAGCGAATTTCCCTATAGGGAATACGCTGTTACAGTAGTAGTCACGGTAAGACCTAAGCCCGGGGCCATGATACTTTTTAATTTTGAGGTCCCATAGAAGCCAAAAAACCCGTTCGTTCAAATTCCTCGAACAGAACCTCCAATTTTTATGAAATTTGGTACATAGGTATGAGGCAGCACTCTTTAGCTCATAAAATTGCTAAATGGAACCAACCAACGCACGAAAATTTGCTAAGTACGCAGGTCTGCTGCAACGGGTGTATTTAACGTCTTGCTGATTGACAGGTTGACATGTACGCCATACCCTAACAATGGATAAAACAGGCATTCCCTTGAAGAGAGAGGTGTCTGAACATAATCATAATCAACTGACTTACTGCATTTATCAAATTAAAGTTTAAATTTGATGATTCATAAGGCGCGTTTACACTGGAGTTGTCAACCAAAAGTCATCAACAATTTTAGTCGACAACTGTGGTCGACAACCAAATAAAACAAAGTTGTTGACCAAATAAATGCACGTTTACACCAGATTGCCAACCAAAATTTGTTTATTGAATTATTCTATACTACACTGGTTGTCAACCAAATTTTGGTCGTCAACCTAAATTTGGTCATCAATCTAATGAGTTGCTGTTGCGTTTACACTGAGATATAAAAAATGGTTGACAACTTTTGGTCGACAACTGCAGTGTAAACGCGCCTATAGACGCATCATTATTTGTGCATTTTAGTTCTTGCTATGCATATTTCTTTAGTTCTTAAAACTAGATCTATTTTGTATCATATCTGTAATTAATGTAATTAACTTATAATAATATCAATAATATTTAGAATATAATGGATTTATACTTTTATATTTTCTTGTATAGTTTTAGATAACACCAATATATTACTTACTCATGAAACCAATTTCCTTACTGATTGAAATTCGCTAAGGAAGCAGGTCTGCTGCGACGGGTGTATTTAACTTCTTGCTGATTGACAGGTTGGCATGTGCGTCATAGCCTAACAATGGATAAAAGAGGCATTCCCTTCAAAAATAAATAATGTCATTTGTATGAATTACCTTTCAAACAGGACCTTTCAAATTAAATTTGAAGGTGTTTTCAGTGATCTGCAACCAATTGACTCTGGCATTCCTCAAGGAAGTGTCCTTGGACCGTTTCTCTACCTTTTGTACACTGCTGATATCCCGGAAAATGATCATACAACGATTGCTACTTTTGCAAACGACACGGCGGTTTTATCGGTCCATATTGACCCACTTCAAGCCTCAGTAAATCTTCAGCGAAGCTTAGCCTTAATGATGGATTGGTTTAAAACTTGGAGAATCAAAATTAATTAAAATAAATCTACCCATATTACTTTTACTCTGAATAAAAGTCATTGTCCTCCAGTAATTATTAATAACACCCAATTGCCTCAGGTAACTGAAGTGAAATATTTAGGCTTACATTTAGATAGCAAATTGACTTGTAAAACACATATTTGGTCAAAAAGGCAGCAATTAAATTTAAAAACAATCGAACTGAATTGGCTTCTAGGATCTAAATCAAAACTTAGTATGAAAAACAAATTACTATTGTATAAGGCAATTTTAAAACCAGTTTGAACATATGGCGCGCAACTTTGGGGCTCTGCAAGCAATTGCAACTTGGAAATTCTACAAAGATACCAATCGAAATTATTGAGAAAAATTGTCAACGTACCTTGGTTTGTATCCAACAGAACTCTACACGAAGACTTGAACATCCCGACAGTGTTGGATGATCAAGATGGCGGGAGGGGACGCTTCTCCTGTGTGTCCAGGTTGTAGTAAAGTTGTAAAATCTAGTGATTCAGCAATTACGTGCGAAGGATTTTGTAAAAGTTGGTGCCATATTAAATGTTTTAATGTTTCAGAAAGTGAGTATTCTCAAATAAGTAATATTGCAGAAAAGATCAAGTGGTATTGCACGGTCTGTGATTTGCACGTTACTCAAGTTTTGACAAAGATTTCAAGTGTAGATGATTTCTTAAACGTAAATTTAATGGTTGATAAACTTATTGGACTAGTTAAAGGTATGTCTAATGACAATTCTCTCCTTATACAAAAAATTGAAGAAGTTGGCAATGCAAATTTGAGGTTAGCAGACGAACTTTCAAGTTTTAAACATGAAATAAAAAATAGGCTGGTTCCCACAGAGAAAGAGTTACCCTCAAAGACTACCAAACCAAGTGAATATAGTGAATCAACCGATTCAAATCCGCCATTCCCATCTGTGTATTACTCAACAAATGAACATTTGGAGGTCGATGAATGTCCCTACTACTCTTCACAGACAGAAAATGAATACGACAAAGTTGACGACGTTGATGACATGAAAGTATTGGAAACGGACAATGGTAAATCTGGTGGTTTGCATTTGTGTACACGTACAAATGGGGTTAAGTCTCATTCTAACTCTCAGCAATCTCGTATAATTAACAATTCTAATAACTGGCAAACAGTTCAGGGTAAGAGACGTAATAAGGTGAGGAACTATAAATCAAGTGAGACGATTTCAGTGAACAGTACTGTTTCCAAAGCCAATTCTGGCAAAGTTCAAACTCAAACAAGCAATATGCCTACCACAACGGCCAGTAGGCCTAGGCCGTACGCTGAAGCTGTAAAAGCTGCAGCAAGGAAAAACCAGGTAATTCATGGTACAAAAGAGGTAAGCAATCTTAACTTTGCACTGAAACCTGCTAAAAAGTTACTGTGGCTTTTTCTCTCAGGACTTGACACATCAGTTGATGATAAAGTTATAATTTCATTTCTGAATGACTTTAAAAGTTGTGACTACATTTGTGAGAAGCTTCCCACCCGTTATAGCTCTTACAATTCCTTTAAGTTGGGTGTTCCACATGAATTTGGTGATGATTTTCTTAACCCAGCCCTCTGGCCTGAGGGAGTAGTTGTGAGTAAATACCGTGCTCCACGCAGACACTCTCAGTTTAATGACAGAACTTTTTTACGGAGGGAAAATCTTCCCACATCAGTCGGGTAAACTCCAAACCTGTGAAAAGTAACAATAGACCTAATTATAATGAATCTTTAAATGTGGACTCTCTTATTGATGCAGATAAGCCTAGCCTTGTTTTGCCCATATCACAGTGTGGTGATATTACCATAGCCCATATCAACATAAGATCGCTTCGTCCCAAAGTACAGCAACTTGAAATCAACTTAAAACTTAAACCTGCTGATGTCCTGTGTTTCTCGGAACACTTTTTATACGAGGAAGAGACTTTGCTCTACGTTCCAGAGAGGTTCGTCCATGCAACTTCATTTTGCAGGAAACCACCTCACAGCCGAGGGGATCTGCAATATTTTTGAATAAACATTTGAAATTTGATGTAATTGATTTGTCTATGTTTGTGAAAAATTTTACATGTGAAATGTGTGCTCTTAAATTAGTAGATTTTAATTTTATTGTCATATCTGTATATAGGACACCTGACTCTAACTGTATAGAGTTTCTTAATATCTTTGAAGATGTACTCAATTTTATCTCAACAAGTTTTAAATCCTTTAACTACATTGCTGTTGCCGGAGATTTTAACATTGATATTTTGAATACTAGCAAATGTGAAACTCAAGATTTTTTAAACATTCTTAGATCTTTTGATTTGTATTGTACCAATTTTGAGCCTACTCATGATTCAGCTTGTATAGATAATATTCTTACCAATGTGTTTAAAAGTAATTTTGATACCTCATTACTAGGGCAACATGTGTTATCCGACCACGCAGGTGTTTGGGTTAGTTTTTGTAATTTAATTAAAGCCAATAATGATCATGTGAGTAAAAATGTTCAACCAATTCTTCATCATAAAAGGCTGACTTCAATTAGCAGGCTGGACAACTTTAAAATCCAACTCTCAAATGTTGACTGGTCTTTTTTATTTAATACTAATAATGTTAATGATGTTTTTACAATGTTTTTAAATGTTATATTGTCTTGTTTTGATTTCTCTTGTCCAATCATAACTGTCAAACATAAGTTCAATGGCCCTAAGCAGAATCAAAAGACATGGTTCACACCCCAACTCCAAAATATGCGTGATATAATGTTAGCTCTATACGACAAATGGAAACTGACTTTGAACGTAGACGATAAGATTAGATTTAAGAATTTTAAAAAATTATATGTATTAGCTATAAAAGATGCAAAAATTGCTGCCAATGATGGTCTGTTGAATTCTTCTAACAACAAATGTAAAACTGCTTGGGATCTTGTCCGAAATGAGTCAGGCGTTAATAAGATGAAGGAGGTACATACTATACCTATCACTCCGGAAATTTTTAATTCATATTTTGTAAATGTACCACTTACTTTTAAGGCTCCAAGTAACGAAACGGAGGTTGATCCACCCCTTGCTCTTCTCAATAATCTGGCTAGGCCTAGGCCTGGGCCTACTTTATCAAGTATGACTAACAATGTTTTTAAATGGAACTCAGTAACAGAAGAAAATATTTTGAAAATTGTGTCACGCATGAGTTCATCTCGTGCTCAAGATGTCTATGGTCTATCAAATTATGTTATTAAGTATATAATAAATGAAATTGTTTCTCCACTCACTTATGTCATAAATTTGATGTTTATGTATGGTGCGTTTCCAGATAGCTTGAAATTGACAAAAGTCACTCCTATTTTTAAGAAAGGTAGTAAAGACCAACCTGAATGTTATCGCCCTATTGCAGTAGTGCCAATTTTGAGCAAGGTAATTGAATCTTGTATGTTTAATCAGCTATACACTTATTTTAATGAAAATAATTTATTATATGTACACCAATATGGCTTTAGACCTAAGCATTCCACAACTATGGCAGTAGAATCAATAGTCGAACATATTCTAAACTGTTTTGAAGGTAAACTTAATGTGGGGGCCTGCTTAATTGATTTGTGTAAGGCATTTGATTGCATTTCACATACAATCCTGTGTGATAAGCTTGAATTTTATGGTATTAACAACTCTGAACTTAGCCTAATTAAGTCTTACCTCTGTAATAGAAAACAAAAGGTAGTAGTTAACAACTGTTCATCAGAGTATTTAAATATAATTGCTGGAGTCCCTCAAGGATCGGTCTTAGGACCTTTCCTATTTTTAATCTATGTAAACGATCTCTACTGCAATGTCACTGCATTCTCAGTACTCTATGCCGATGACACAACTTTTTTGTGCTCCAATAATGATTTTGCTGACACTCAGAATCTTTTACATTTATCTCTTGATCAATCCAAACAATGGTTCTTATCCAATGAATTAGTTGTAAATGAAGGCAAGACGGAGGTAATTTATTTTTCTCTGAACAATATAAATGATGTTGACAACTCGGTAAATTGTGTAAAACTTTTAGGTATGTTTTTAGATAATAAGCTTAGCTGGGAACCTCATATTTTGTATGTCAGTAAACGACTATCTCGAGTGATATTTCTCATGAGAAAACTTAAAACATGTGTAAGCACTGAAGTTCTTCTTACAGTGTACTATGGTTTGTTCCATTCTGTAATCCTGTATGGCCTTAGATTATGGGGTAATGCCTCCCAAAGTAATAAAATATTTGTTTTGCAAAAGAAAGCATTAAGGATTATTGATGGCTTGTCCCCTAGACAGTCTTGTAAGCCCAGTTTTTATAATCATGAGATTTTAACTCTACCTTCAATGTATATTTTAAGTAATTTACTCTATGTCAAAGATAATGTCGCCAACTTTGAAAAACAATGTAATAATCATAGTCATAACACTAGATTTAAAGAAAATCTTATCACTCCTTATGTTAGATTAACCAAAACGTTAAAAAGTCATTACTACCTACAGTTAAAACTCTTCAATAAGTTGCCTTATTCTATTAGGCTGTTAACTAAAAATAAGTTTAAGGAAACTGTCTCAAAGTGGCTGAAACAATGTACATTTTATAGTGTTGATGAATATTTGACCTATGACTTCTCTGATGGACTGATTGTTTGATGTTTATGACTTGTTCATAAAAAAACTGTAATGTAATGTTCTTGATTTTTTTTATGTTTATGACTTGTTCATAAAAAAAAAACTGTAATGTAATGTTCTGACTTATGCCTATTGCTGTAATGTTTAATGGCACCAATAAAATCTTATTGAATCTTATTGAATCTTATTGTGAAAGAAGAAATCGTCAAAATTAGTACAAATTACATAACTCGATTTGCAAACCACCCAAATAATTTAACCCTCAACTTGTTGGATAGTTCAGAAAGTGTCTACAGGCTGAAACGAGTTACAATTCTGGACTTACAAAATATTTTTATACAACTATGTTTTAATGTTTAACTAGTGTTGACATAGGTCAACATCTAATTCATGTTAATCTTCATAATTTTCAACATACTCTTTACTTATTGTTCAAATTTAATTGTAACATATTGTAAAGTAATTAAATTTGTATGAATAATATTAATCTTGGGTTAGTAAAAAGGCAACAATCTGTACACGGGATATAGGCTAGATAAACAATCGAATCCGATCTGTTCAAGACATGGGTTTCCGACAATCCCAAAACCCAACAGCGATTGTTATAAACAAGTTTGAAACTGAAAAATGTTTCCAACGAAAAAAATTGAGGAGTTTGTGAAAAGTATCGCTTGAAACCCCGTTTTTAATAAGAAAAATATACCATTAGTCTTGGATCTGTTGGCAAAAAATGCAAAAAAGTACCGTAAACCTTAAAGATTATTTTTAATAAAAACGTTTCTAGTTTTAATTGGGACTATCAAGTTTTAACATACACTTACAGTCTTAATCTATAATATATACAGCCCCATGTGTAACTGACTGACTCACTGATGATCTTAAATTCCTGAAGCGACCGTTTAAGATAGAGACTTGAAATTTGGCATGGACATTCTTTGAGATGTTTCAATTTAGGGAAAATCATAAAACTACAACTTTATTTAATTTTAAACTATAAAAAAGGTAAAAAATATAGATTTGTCGGTAACGTAGTTCAGCCGTATCAGCCTATATCACCGCGTGGTATCGTAGATCACTCTTCGGGTTTAGTTCTCGCTCGTGTTTAAATGATCTTTTTCAACTACACCCGTGTTCGATGGATACACTCTAATTTGTGCTGCATTGAAAGCTCGTTTCTTTTATATTTTTACACACATCATAAATATGTCTTAGGGAATTTTTAAATAACTGTTAAGCAGAATTAACAGATTTAAATGTTAGGTTCTCGTTTTGTTTCAATTTATTTTAGATTACTTATTCAAATTCACACGGAATTATTCTTCCGGCCGAATTTCGCATCGAATGGATTTTCTGTGAAGCTTGAGCCGTGATCTTAACGCAACATACTTCGATTACTTTGTAAAATACTTAATAGTTAATTATTATCTTTCTGTTTGATTTATATTCAGTGTCTTATATTAGATTTTTTCACACTTAAATTTTTTTTTTAGAATGTTTAAATAAGTGGTGAACAAAAAGAACAGATTTAAATGCTAGTTTCTCGTTTCATTTCAATTTATTTTAGATTACTTATTCAAATTCACCCCATGTGAACCTCTCAGCCGAATTTCGCATTCAATGAATTTTCTGTGTAGCTCGTGCCGTGATCTTAACGTTATATACTTCTATTACTTAGTATGATACTTAATAGACAGTTAATTATTATCTTTCTGGATTATTTATATTCAGTGCTTTATATTTTATTTTAATACCCACTTAAAATATGTTTTAAGAATTTTTAAACGGCTATTGAACAAAACTAACAGGTTTTTATGAATAAATTATTATTTCACAGGTCTAGATTTTATATTCTTATAATTAGTAGTTTGTAATAGTAGGGGTTTTTTGCGGATCTACTCCGTTTTTATTATTTCCTATGATTTTGTTTTCATGTTATTTAATTCTTGTTTTCGCTTATTGATTTGAATGTTATTTGCTATTTCAGTAATTTAAACGTTTTTCTTCTATATCCTGAAATTTACAAGTTTTTATTTTTAATTAGTTTGTATCAGCCGATTCTTTTAATATCGTGGTTGGCGATACTATATTTAGTTCAAATTGTATTTTTAATTTCTTAAGTTTATTAACTAGCATAGCTTGATTTTTATTATTTTAATAGCAATTTTCACACTTATTATTGGTTATTTTCTATTTTTTAGCATTATTCTTTTACTCTAATGGGCATATTACATTTTTTTTAATGTACGAAAATCTCATTTAAAAATACTTAATTTGGAATAATTTTGACCCATTGCAATTTTAATGTGACGCATGTTAACTCGTTGACGTTTCAGACTAAGTAGTTGGTGACGTGGAATAGTTAGCATCACACATTTTAGTAGAGTTACAAGTAAATTAATAACTTAGCTTTTCAATACTTCGATTTTTATTAGTTTTTATTTTCCGATTCTTTTAATATCGTGGTTGGCGATGCTAGATTTGGTTTAAGTGTTACTTTAAATTTCTTTAGTTTATGCATTATTATAGCTTGATTATTTGATTATTTTAATAGTTATTTTCACATAGTCAATTATTTCTATTTGTTAGCATTATTGTTTTGCTATAGTGGGCACATTACATTTTTTTATCTATGAAAATTTAATTTAAAGATACTTAATTTGGATTAATTTTGCCCCATTGCAATTTTTCTGTGCCGCATCTAAAATCGTTGACGTTCCAGACCAAGTGGTTGGTAACGTGGAGGAGTTAGTATCACACATTTTTGTAGTAGAGCTACACGTAATTTAAAACTTAACTTTTCAAAAACAAACAGTAAAATGTTTTCTAATAGTAGGGGTCTTTTGCGGATCCACCCCGTTTTTATTATTTTCCTTTAATTTTGTTTTCATGTTATTTAATTATTGTTTTGACTCATTGATTTAAATTTTATTCGTTGTTTCTTTGATTTAAACCTTTGTAATCTATTTCCTGAAGTTTTTAATTTCTCATTTGAGTTGGGTGATTCAGGGGATTATGTCACTTCTTCCACGATTGCAACTCCAAGAGCTGGCTAAATAACAGAGAAACATTTATTACTGTAACTACCACTACTAATTATATTTATAGCAAGAACCACAACTACATTCAAACTCTTTGTTTTTAAACTTCTTTTCATTAAACACAGCTACAATAATCTTGACTTAAATTATATTTTTGTACTTACAAATATGCTTCTTTTGCCTTTTTTAGTACAACCTACTTAAATTGAAGCTGAAATATTTATTTCACTTCTTTTTTTCATAATACGCCAATTAATTCAGTCATATGCGTATCAAAAATTTTCTACAGTACCGATATTGAGCATAATACCTAAATTGTTTACATGGTTATTTATTATTTCACAACTATCAATTATATTTTTTTAACGAATTAAGATGAATTAGGAAGGGGGTTTAAAAACCCGTAGACGATTTTCAAAGCGTTTTATTATTATTGATTGTTAGTAGTGTATATAAGACACTTTTGTTATTGCCTTGGCTGACCCGTTCTTCGGTTGGAACTAACCTGTTTAACAAGTAGACTTCTTATTAATTTACGAATTTAGGGCAACCCCTAAGGGGGCATGGGGCGGAGCCCCATCGAGCCGTAGGCGAGTCTATAATATATACAGCCCTATGTGTAACTGACTGACTCACTGATGATCTTAAAGTCCTGAAGCGACCGTTTAAGCTAGAGACTTGAAATTTGGCATGGACATTCTTTGAGATGGTTCAATTTAGGGAAAATCATAAAACTAAGATTTTTTTACTTTTAAACTATAAAAAAGGTTAAAAAATATAGATTTGTCGGTAATGTAGTTCAGCCGTGTGAGCGTATATCACCGTTTGGGTAACGTAGATCACTTTGCACGTTTAGTTCTCGCTTGTGTTTAATTGATCTCTTTCAACTACACCCGTGTTTGATACAAATATTGTATTTCATGTAAACATGAACATCTCTGTGTAGACGACGGTGTTTCGATGCATTGAGAGCGGGTTATTTCACCAGGGTAATACTCGCTTTGATTTATACAGTATTATGCCCAAAAACTACAAATTTTCAACTTTCAAATTATAAAAATACCGAGGTGTCGGTAAGGAAGTACTTTGGTTCTTAAAGATATCGCTTGGAGCGCTATTATAGTCGCTTAGTTCTCGCTTGTATTTAAATGATGTCTTTTAACTACACCTCTTCCTGATAATTAGTCTCAATTGGGTGCATAGTTGTTTGCGTATGGTTTTCCTTCTGATAGCTGTGTTATTTTTGAAAATGAAGTTTAGTTTTCCTTCTGATAGCTGTGTTATTATTGAAAATGAAGTTTACTGAATCGAAAGCGTATTTTAACATTTAGGTGATGTCCGCTTTGATTTCTATAGTAACTTTAAGTTAAGGTCGCTTAATTCTCGGTTGTATTTAAATTATGTCTTTTAACCACACCTGTTCGTGACAGTTTTGCAGAGCAGTAATCTTAAACGTTATATAAACTACGTTAGTGCAAATTTCAGTTTACAGTATATTGTAATATAGCTGTAACTGTAATATAACATTCAAATTCACACTAGATTATCCTTTCGACCGAATTTCGCATTACATGAATTTTGCTGTGAAGCTTGAGCTGTGATCTTAACGAAACATACTTTGTACAATACTTAATAGACAGTTAATTATTAACTTTGTGTTTGATTTGTATTCAGTGTCTTATATTAGATTTTTTTACACACTTAAAAATATGTTTTTGAGAATGTTTAAATAAGTATTGAACAAAAAGAACCGATTTAAATGTTAGGTTCTCGTTTCAGATTACTAATTCAAATTCACCCCAGCTTACGCTCTCGGCCGAATTTCGCATTCAATGAATTTACTGTGTAGCTCGTGCCGTGATCTTAACGTATTATACTTATATTACTTTGTATAATAATTAATAGACAGTTAATTATTATCTTTCTGTTTTATTAATATTCAGTATTTTACATTATATTTTAATACACACTTAAAGTACGTTTTTGAGAATTTTTAAATGAGTTTTGAACAAAAAGAACAGATTTAAATGTTAGGTTCTCGTTTCATTTTCACTTTATTTTAGAACACTAATTCAAATTCACCCCTGGTTACGCTTTAGGCCGAATTTCGCATTCAATGAAATTGTCCCGTGATCTTAAAGTAATATACTTCTATTACTTTGTACAATAATCAATAGCCAGTTAATTATTATCTTTCTGTTTTATTTATATTCAGTGTTTTACATTATATTTTAATACACACTTAAAATATGTTTTTGAGAATTTTTAAATGACTATTGAACAAAACAAACAGGTTTTATGAATAAATTATTATTTCACAGGTCTCGATTTTATATTCTTATAATTAGTAGTTAGTAATAGTAGGGGTTTTTTTTGCGGATCATCCCCGTTTTTATTCTTTCCTATTATTTTGTTTTCATGTTATTTAATTCTTGTTTTCGCTCTTTGATTTGAATGTTATACGCTATTTAAACGTTTTTCTTCTATCTCCTGAAATTTACAAGTTTTTATTTGATTTGGGTGAGGCATGGGATTATGTCAATTTTCCCATAATTGTATCTCTATTTAGTACCAATTGACTTTTGTTATAGTGTCATGGTAATCAAGCTATTAAATCTACACCAATTCACCCCTGGTTACGCTTTAGGCCGAATTTCGCATTCAATGAAATTGTCCCGTGATCTTAAAGTAATATACTTCTATTACTTTGTACAATAATCAATAGCCAGTTAATTATTATCTTTCTGTTTTATTTATATTCAGTGTTTTACATTATATTTTAATACACACTTAAAATATGTTTTTGAGAATTTTTAAATGACTATTGAACAAAACAAACAGGTTTTATGAATAAATTATTATTTCACAGGTCTCGATTTTATATTCTTATAATTAGTAGTTAGTAATAGTAGGGGTTTTTTTTTGCGGATCATCCCCGTTTTTATTCTTTCCTATTATTTTGTTTTCATGTTATTTAATTCTTGTTTTCGCTCTTTGATTTGAATGTTATACGCTATTTAAACGTTTTTCTTCTATCTTCTGAAATTTACAAGTTTTTATTTGATTTGGGTGAGGCATGGGATTATGTCAATTTTTTTCCCCCATAATTGTATCTCTATTTAGTACCAATTGACTTTTGTTATAGTGTCATGGTAATCAAGCTATTAAATCTACACCAGACTCTTCACATCTAACAGCTGTTAAAAAACTGCTTAAAATTTATATCCCTTTATTTTTGTTTACTTTTAGTTGTTATTTCGTTACCAAAATAGCAACCTATAAGACCAATATTAAAAATAACGATTTTTAAACTTAAATTTAGACCAACTTCGATTTTTCCTGGGACTGAGGCTGTTTCTCAACTTAATTTTGGGCCAAAACACTCTTAAGTGCAAAGTTTAAGCAAAATCTAACAGCTACATTTCGAGATCGTGGAACACACATCCCTTCAGACATAGCTCGTATTATATTATAGGATAGGATACATACAATTTATAGAAATTTAAAACTTTATATTTAGCTACCGAACAGAGAAATATTTGTTACCATAACTACTACTATTAAATATAATGATAGCAATAACAACAACTATAACTCTTTTAATTGAAATTTCTTATCATCTAACACAACAACAATCGTCTAATCTAAAGTATATATTTTTACCAGCATAACAACTAAAATATTTACATAAATAATTATAAATTCACAGCTCAAAACTTTTAAACGAATTCTAATTACGAAGGGGTATTAAAATCGATTCATATGAGTTTTTAAAAGCTTTGTTTACTATTGATTGTGAATTTTGTGTATTTGACGGTTTCGTTACTTACTGTCTTGACTGTGCAGTTCTTCCGTGGAACTAACGTATTTTAAACTCGACTTTTTATTAATTTACGAATTTAGGGCAACCCCTAGGGGGGGGGTCTAGCCTGTTCGGTACTTGAGACTAAGAGTAATTAACAAATTTGGGGCAACCCTATAAGGGGCATGGGGGCGGAGCCCCCATCGAGCCGTAGGCGAGTCTAACATATATACTCCCGCAGGTGTAACTCACTGATGTATATAAAAGTTCGGACGGAACCGTTCAAGGTAGAGACTTGAAATTTGGCATTCACTTAGCTTACATGATTTACATTCAGAAAAAATTCTAAAAACTAGCAATTTTTTATTTTAAATCAATAAAAAAGGTAAAAAATTTAGTTTTGTCGGTAACATAGTACACCCCATGTTCACACCATAGTGTCGGTAATGTAGATTACTTACCAGGTTTATTTCTCGCTCGTTTTTAAATAATATCTTTCAACTATACCCGTGTTTGAACTGGGCTATGCGTCACTATAAACTTTACAAGACTTGTTGTGAAGAAGTAATTTATTCTTGAATAATTATTGTTTGGGAAGTTTAAGTTCACCCAGTACTGTTAGAGAGAAACGTGAACTTATTTTGGTTTTCTGCTATAGCTGCAATCACAGTTAGTCCTATAGAATATCTGAGACATAGCGAATATATTTCATATTACTACAACTTTGTTTGAGATATACTTATTAAGCCGATATTAAGAGCTCGAAGAAAGGAACTTTACCTAATTTCTAGGATTTTTATTGACACACTGCGAAACATTTCATATAGTTTTGTTGCATGTAGCTGAATTTTGCATTTTGCTTCTCGATAAGCTTGAAGTTTTCTATTAACTTAGCTTTAGTATTAAAATTAAATTCATTGTATTTAGAAGTATAACACCCTACAAAAATTAGACTTAAAATTTCATAACTAATGCCAGCTAATATTATGTGTTATTTTTATCGTTTTGTTGGTCCTTTACCTTCCAGTCAGTTTTTAAGTTAACTTATTTATTTATGTGGGTGGTTTACCATATGTAGACTTTTTTATAACGACTGTAATTTTATTTATTTCCTTCAATATTGCCCATGCACATATCTTGTACGGCGCCGATATCAATAAAAGTACCAAACATAAAAAAATAATTGTGATGAATGCCAATATTATGTATTTTATTTTGCCTGTTAGGCGGAACGGGGTGTTATTCAATTGTTAGGCAACTGATTGTTTTGAATTGTTTGTTCCTTAGCGATGTTTTACATTGTTTGTTACTTACTGACCTAAAAATTGGGCCTCCAACTACTTGAGGTAAATTTGCAATTATTAACTAATATTTGAAATACTTTTGTCAGTAATTATAGTAATATTGTATTAAGAAAGTTGAAGTTTTGTATTAACTTAGCTTGACAGTGATATTTAAAAAAAAGAAGGTTAGAAGTTTAAGACTTTAAAAATATTGAACTTAAAAAAAATATAATTAATGCCTGGTAATACTCGTATTATGTGTTTTTCTTTAACCTGTTCAATATGAATGAATTACTCTGTTACATAGATTATTGCGAATGAGGAACATAAATCTATCTTAAAAACATTTGACTTTTTGTCGTATCTCAAATCGTTATTTTAAGACCGTTTTGCAACTTACTGAATTTGATATTCTGTAACTTGTTACTAGGCCTAACTACAGTTAAATTGTATTTAAAGTTCGAATTTTTAATTCACTGAACTTATACAATATCCTTGTAACTTCAACAGAATTTATGAGCAGTAACTAGAATAATTATTATAAAATTTTTATTTCATAATTAAATTTTTATTTTGTAACGAACAGTATTTTTGTGAATAGACGTTGCGTTTTCCAAACCGTTTGTTCATATTTTTCTATTTTTGGTTTTTGTGAAATTATTTATATTTTTATTGATCTGCAAAATAGTCTATTTAGCTTAGTCATTCTACATTTTCATTTATTTTACATCCCCTGACGATTAGTTTATTACAGTATAGTTGCTTTTATAATCCATATTAATAATACTTAGATATAGTACATAGAAACCACACATTAACCTACACTCATAACCTGATAAGTACAGTTAGAGTATCAAACAAAATTAACAATTTTAACTTAAAATATTATGTTAAGATTTTAAATGTTTGAGACTTGCTAAACTACAAACTAATTCGGCGAACACAGCGAGGGGTATGGGGGTGGAGGCCTCGACTAGCCTGTTCAGTGCTCGAGACTTTTACAGCAATTAAAGAATAGGGGAAACTATTTAATGGGATTGGGGGTGGAGCCTCCATCCACTATAATACCTAGAATATTTGCTTAGTTGATTATGATTTCACAATTTTCTATTGTTTTACGAACTAACGAGAACTAGGAAGTGGTTTTAAAACAAGCTACAGGCGATTTTCGTATTAGCCGGCTTTCTTACTGTCTGCGGAGCAGTTCTTCGGTGGACTTAACCTGCTACAACTCCACTTTTCAATAATTTACGAATTTAGGACAAGCCCTAAGGGGGAATGTGGGCGGAGCCCTGCGTCCAGCATACTACCTAGAATATTTACGTAGTTAATTATAATTACACAACTCTTTTAATTTTTATACTAAAATAGGATAACAACGAAGGGGTTTAAAAAATAGCTAAAGGAAAATTCAAAGGTTTTATTATTGTTGATTTGAGTAGTGTGTATTAGCCGGTGTTACTGTCTCGGCTGTCCAGTTCTTCCGTGGAACTATCCTATTTCATACTTGACTTTTTATTAATTTACTAATTTAGGAAAATCACTTATTCGGGGCAACTCCTAAGGGGGCATGGGGGCGGAGCCCCCATCGAGCCGTAGGCGAGTCTATATATATAATTCCGTAAGCGAATCGGTCCCCACGAAATATCTCGAGTTAGAAGAAAGATAGGGTAATGTATGATGGCTCATTTTAAAGCTTGAGGGCCAAGGACGCAAGGGAAAATAACAGAATTATAAAAAGTTACATGGGCTTTGCCCCATTGGACCTTGAAGTTCCAATGTTAATCTAATGGGAAGAAGATTTTTAGATCTACACGTGTGATAAGCAGATGTTCCAGTGAATAACTTTTATCATAAACTCAGCTGATTATTGAACAGATATTTTGAGTTAAGATAACCATTATAACTTATTTTAAATTTGCAATTACTATAAAAAAAGAAAACACTAATAGTGATGGAAAAATTACGGATCCACAGTAGATTTCTTCTTTGGGGTCCCATCTATGTCATATGATTTGGTGTGTTGAATGTACCACAGTTAAAAGTGATTTAGCCGTGATATGGTTGGTGTGATAGTTAATAAATTGTCTTTACTCAGTGTATGTTGTTTAGTTATTACGTTACTGCTTTATATATTGGCTATTTAGTGGTTAGAGCTGAATAGTTTTTTTAAAGTAATTGTGTATTTCTGACTAAATCATTTTATGTAAACCACTAACATCGGATAACCTTCGCATGAGGAATATTTTGTTTGATTCATTCTCTGCTTCTTTCCTTGCATAGGTCGTACGGAAACAATAAATGCCCATTAACACATAAATACGGGGAGCTTTTCATGTATGAAATGTGCGAAAACTAACAATATGAAAAAAAAAATATTTCATCGAACGAATAGACAAAATAGACTACAAATAAGCACAAGGAACGTCGTTAGACTCCTATGGTGTCCAGACTCCATGGGTGTCGTTAGACACCCATGGATGGGTGGGGAGCATGGGTTCACGGGAGAACGGTGTGTGTGGGTTCTTGGGGGGCACTAAGGGTGTCAGTGACACAAGGGGCAGGGGGGCATGGGGGCCTCGGTGGAGGCATGGGGGTAAATACTGGACATGGGGAGGAATTGCAGGCAAGTGGGCACGGCGGTATGGGGACCACGGGGGGCACATAGGAGGCACGGGGGAGGAACGGCATGCATCGGGGAACGGCGATACATAAGGCGTGGGG
>JAQYXR010001325.1:0-35436 GCA_030545055.2 Neoaliturus tenellus | reverse complement strand
CACCTTACACCCGTCTACTATTATACTTATTGCTACATTACACGAGACATTTCTTTCACGCCTGCAGATAATACACTTGCTAACCATCTACTATTATAATTATTGGTACACTACGAGAGACATTTCTTGCTCACCTGCAGGTTAGACACTTTACAACTGGGTACTATTATAGTTATCACTACAGCATAAGATTAAGCCGTACAGATGGCTATTGTAATCCTACTTCATCGTGCACGGACCATTTCTTGCACACCTGCACCTTATACACTTTACAACCGTCTAATATTACAATTATTGCTATGATACGGTAGTTACCTGTTCAATCACAGTTGCAGACCCACTTGCTTATCCACAGGCCAATACTTGCAATCCTACAACTGAATAATTAATTAATTAACTTCCGCTATTACCGATACTTTTCTTAAACTATCCGTCTCTTCCTCCGACTCTTGTGACCGTAGCCGCAGCCGACTGACAAATAACCGAGCTCTCCCAAACCTCGCTCTTTTATGCGGTTTTCTCGGGGAGGGGGTTGGAGGGGCGTCGCACGTGACTCATCGATCGCATAAAAAGGGGGGGTTGCCGCCGCGCGCGCGCGCCATTTCGGTGGCGGAATCGGTCGGGTGAGGTACTATCCGTTAGTCTCTTGCGCTTTTATAACTAACGCTTGTTACTCTAAAATGTGTTTGCACTTAATATGCTAATTAGTCTTTATATTTGTGCACAGGGCATTTCCTGCACACCTGCAGGTGATACACCTTACAACGGTCTACTATTATACTTGTTGCTACAATACAAGATTTACCTGTCCAATTGGCAATTGTAATCCTACTTAGTTGTAAACGGGATATTTCTTGCACACCAGCAGGTCAAACACTTTACAACCGTCTAATATTATAGTTATTGCTACAGTACAAGATTTACCTGTACAATTCACAATTGTATTCCTACTTATTCATGCACGGAACATTACTTGCAATCCTGCACCTGAATGATTAAGTAACTTCTGCGGCTACCAATATTTTTTTTTTTTTCGCCTATATGTTTCCCCCCTGCTACAACCTTTCGCGGCGCCGCCCGACAAATAACTGAGCTCTCCGAAGTTCTGTTCTTTTATGTCATCCTCTCAGGGGGGAGGGGTTGGGGAAGGGGGAGAGGGGGTGGGGGCCGCACAACCCCCATATAACGGGGCATCGGTACCGCCGCGCGCGCGTCATTATAGTGGCGATAGGGCAACAGTGAACAACTATCCGCAAGTCTCTAACACCTAGTCTAACACTTTTTTACTTACACTTTTTTACTCTAACATATGTTGTGCACTTATTATGCTAATTAGTCTCTACATATTCAGGGCACACTCGCGGGCGCCGGTCATATACTCGCCGATTGTCGGAGAGTACACATCTCCCCTTCATATATTATTATGGCTTCGCACTCTTTACAACTAAAGCTTTTACGCACAAAACATATTTTACAGAAACAATCTAACTCCACAGTTTCCAAACCGCGTACTACATTGGGCTAAGCTTAAGAAATACTACAGTTTTCACCCGTTGTACTTTGCAAAACCAAGCCTGTGCAACACTGCATACTGTACTGATACTGTTTTGCACGCTGTCTCTTAACTGACATGCTGCAGTATCAACATTTCAATCTTGTTACACCTATTGACGACGCTATCCAATTATTCTTATTCACTATATTACCGGGTTTATATGATCGTTCTTCCTTGGACACATGTCCTCATTCTACTGTATCGACTCGCACTGTAAACACCTAGGAGCTCTCCTATCATGCAACTATTATTTTAATTTAATTTTAAAAATAAACGATAACCTCCCGCGGCCCGGCGCCGCCCCCTCCCAAAACCCCCCACCGAGCCCCTGCGGCTCCCACTTTTTTAAAACCCCCTCCGGATGACCTTGACCCACTTCCCAAACCCATCCATCACTGTCACCCCCACCCCACACTTCCAACCCCACACCTGCCACTTCCAACCGCTGACCTTGAACTGGGCCAGGAGTGGCCAAAAGACACTACTATCGTTTACAACTATAACATATTTATTTATAGACTTATGTTGTGAAACACATAAGTAAAATGATATAAATAAAGTGATTATGAGGTTTTTGTGATGACGTATCACATAGGATTGCGAAAAATAATTGTATATATTTAATATTACGAATAGAAATAAATGGCTTTGATTGCGACTGTAAATATTTTTTATAAGATATTAATTTTAAGTATTGGTTATCAGTTATGACATAATATTTTAGTAGATAAATTGCAAAGTAATTGTGTTTTGGGATTAAAATTTAAACTAACACCTTTGAAATAAAATATATTGTATACATTAAACCAAAATAATTTATTTTGATCAATAATTTTCTTACTATTATAAATGTTCAGTTGTTATCCCTGCTTGTTTGTAAAAGATAAAAAATCTATGAATAACAACAATTAAAATATATAACTTTAAAATTAGTTTTAGTTTATGTTAGATTATCTTTTTTCAAAATGAAAGTAGTTTTTTATGTGCAAAGCAAAGGTGATACAAGCCTGGGTTGAATTTCGTGCGTAATATAACAATTCGCACATTATAACCAAAGCTTATAATGGTTAAAATCGAACGTTATAGTGCTCCATCACTCATAGAACCAGCGCCAATTACCGCGCTCCAGTATACTGTATATTCTTAAGAAGTATATCATTTTACTTTTCTACAAAGGGTATTATGTAGTTTACGTAAATGCAACAATAATATAACACCCTTTACCTGTGAAATGTATGATTTAATATTTAATAACATTATTAATTTTGTCAGTGCTTTTGGAATTCTGTAAAAAATTGAAAATCAGTTGAAATATCTAATTGTTTAAAAAAAATTAAATAATAAATTCTAAATTTTAAATACACAAAATTTCCGTCAAGCTTTTGAACTATATTATGAACTTTAAGTATCTTTAAGTATGCTTGAACTTTATTTTTTATGATTTGGTAATAATTTGTCCAATTTTCTTTTTAACCCTCGAGGGGTCGCGCCGCTGTCTTTTCCACCGGGCGATAGGTAATTTTTTTTTTACTTCTCAGCGTGGAAGCTTAGCGCTACCCCCCCTCCAGTACCTTCAAATGGACTCGTCTGCTACGCTATCACGCATTCCCTCACCCCCTCCAACCGGCCAGTCGGCTGCTGTATTGCAACAAGTTAGCTACCTGTGGTTTCCACCGTGCGCGACATCATTGTACAACATATGATGTCGCGCACGGTGGAAACCACAGGTAGCTAACTTGTTTTCATATAGTATAATTTTTATACTATATGTTCATAGTATAGTGTTATAGTTCATATAGTGTTTTATTAGTTAATATTCTATGTAATATTTTGAATTGTAGTCAATAAAATGGAAATGTGTACAACATTAGCATTTATTTATAAACCCGGTGGAATCCACCGTGCGCGACCTCTAAAGTGATATATTTTGCGCGACCTCTCGAGGGTTAAATTGTCAAAAGAAATTTCCGGTATCATAATTATTATCTTTAAAAATTGGGCTGGCCTAATTGACGTGACACCAAGTAGGAAGGAAGGATCTGTTGGTAGCTAACGAAGCGGTGAAGCCACTACAATCGACGCCACAGACAAACACATCGGCTCCAGGCTTGGACTTGGTGTCAATTACGTCAACCTGTAGAAGCTTCATCTTGATCGCAAGTTATATGTTACGCTTTAATTATAATGAGATATTTAAAAAACTAAAATTGCTTATTTGATTATATATACATGAAATATTCCTAGCATTATTTATCTTTTAAAAACAAATATTTTAATTTCACTTCAAGCTCATAAATAATATCCGTTTTATAAATATCTCATTATAGTAAGGAAGGAAGAAAAATTTAATACGGACTAAGTATTATTATGCTGTTATTTGTTAATTTAATTTTACTTGATGTTTAACTTCAATCAATTTTGGATCCATTCTATGATACTCGTTCTGTTAGTTACGTAATATTATGATGGTTTGTGATGCTGAGAGCCTGTATTGTGTTTTTACACGTGACAGCGTTGAAATTTCTAACTATATATCGTATACGTTTAAGAATAAAACAATATTCTCACTTAATAAGATAACAGTCTTTCCAAAAATAGTTAAGGAACTAATTCAGATTTGTATCAATATTAAAATGTTTTTTGAAGCCTTCCACATCAATCAGGTTAAACTCTATTCAATTCCGCTGTTTCCTACTGGGATTTGTAGATGTACTTTAGGTTATTATAAATAATCTTTCCTTTCTTTTTAATGAAATCAATATATTGCAAACCTTTGATTAGTAAATACAAATTTAAACAGTGAAGTATAGTCAAGAAAAATAACATAATAACGGACAAAATTATACATATTAAAAGTTAGGATGAATGAAATTTACAACACAATGTGAACCGATAGATTAAGGTTTGCAGGACGTGTAGAGACCGCTGAAACAAGACCTGCTGAAAACGCTATTTCCATTACACAAGCCACCACTCCCACAACACTGTCCTTTGTTTATCCACATATTAAGTTGTTCTCATTCACCAGGGCTGTTAATATTGTCGTGTAGTCATGGCGACATTACGTATTTTACATCAAATTTATTATTTGTTATCTAGTGAAATTTAATAAAGGGAATGAAGTAAAATTAGTTTATGAAATCTGTGAGTGTCTGTATTTATCTATTTATGCACTATTATTAGTTCAATTTCATTTATTTATGATATTTTTTATGATTATTACCATATTTTTAACTATGTAATCAAATTTTATCATGTAACATAGTGCAAATCTTTTTTATAATATAAATGAATAATATATATATTGCGCAAAGGGTGAAGGATGATTTTTTGTTCCCAAATGCGAGTGCTTTAAAAATACGCTACAAAATAAAAAAATGAACAAGTAATTAATAATTAATATTAATTACTTTAAAATCTATTCCCTGTGATATCCAAACAAAACAAAAAAGTGTAATCCTTAAATGTTTAAAATTCTATTAATTCTTATGTTTCAGATACTTTTATTGGCAGATCTGGGAAATGCAATGTTTTTGTAATAAAATTTACTATTTGTCTCTTTTGTTCTCAAAATATAAAATAAATGTAAGTGCTGTCAATGAACATGGATTTTGTGGTTGACTGACATCGATGATATAACTTTTACAAATCCTCTTATAGAGTTTGAAGAAAACAAATAGCACACTTTTATCAATCACGCTTTGTAAAAAAAAAAAAAATAAATAAATAAATAAAAAAAAAATAAAAAAAACTAGCTTACCCGGTGTATTCTTCACATTGCCAACTTGAGAAAATTCTGCCCTTCAGGTGAACTCGTTCGCTACGCTCACTCCCCGTCATGTTTAGCTCTTTCGCAACGCTCACTCACCACACGTGTACAATATCGCCTAGTCATTTTATTTTATTTTTATTTAATTTTTTTTATTACAAATCTTCTTTCAGTAATTTAAATAATAACAGCATAATAATAAAATTAATGAACTTTTAAGTAATCACAAGTTAGAAAACAAAGATTTTGCTTCCTTAAGAATAACATGGTAACTCTAAGGACGTCTATGGCGTAGACCTTTGTGAATATTTATATGAAAATAGTCATACTTTCTTATTTTAATCCTAAAGAATAAGTATATCAAATTACATCACTCAAGGTAGTCGGGGAGTTTGCGAATTAGTGATGAATGAGTGAGTCAGTCAGTGAGTGAGAGCTTTCCCTTTTATATGCTTAGATATCTTCACGAAAAAAACAACTTGAAAAGAAGTGTATTGCAATTCTTGTCAAAACTAAGAATGAAACTTCACGGAAGTGATGCAATAATCTAATACAATGACTATTATCGAATTTAATAAAATTCTAAATTTGTTAGGACCGCTTTTCAAAACACGTTAAACTTGAACGTAGTTTAATTCAACACTAAGAACATGGTCAATGTAGGTTTAACTCAATTTAAGCTTAAACCGACCTTAGGAAACCACCCCTAAATGAACCAAAGCATCATGTATTTGTTATACAAACATATTTGTGATATTTTATCAACTGGTAAGTGATAGATCAACTGGTTGACAATTCATTTTGTAACATCATCCCAACAGTTCTAAAACTGAGGTGGCTATTACACAGACATCTGATCATTATTCGCAGGTTGGCGGTATAAAAATATTTCTGTCCTTGATAGTCACATAAAATGTTAATTCAACAGACCCCTTAAAACTGAAAATCTTATAATATTTAAGAATCTTCTGTAAAGGAGCAGTTGGGACGATATTTTTGTCATTAGGTATTGATTTTTTAGGTGTATTGATGAGAAGGCCAATGCTTTCTTTTGCACCATTCTACAATGTTTCGAGGTTGCCTTTCCATACAATGTGGTTAACGAGGTGGTACTGTTGAACTTGTCTGATGATAAATTATTAATAATCATGCAATGAAATGTATGTTCCTAATGCAACTGAATTTTCCAGTTGAATTCCATGATCAGTCAGTTCATTAGTAATTGCTATAGATTTTCTTATTATTCTCTTTATTGGAAAATATTTTTGTCCTTTGTAATAATCAATGAAACAATTACTTATCTGCAGCGACCTCTATAATTTTAATGACATTATTGTTATTGTTATCCCTTATGTAACTAACCAATAAGGTCAAAATAGTAACATTGCCACAATACAACAGTGCACATTCACTAAATTGGCACACGATTTTGTTCCTTGCACCACACCACCAATAGGTGGTAAAATAGTAATGCACCTCGTGTTAGACAACATCTGCCTATAATATTAATTTGTTTTAATTTGTTGATTCTATTTGTTGAAGTTCATAAAATCATTGAAATTTAAACGCAAACAATAATATGTTTAAATGATATGCAAAACGTTTAATCTCTAAGTTAAATGACATTTAATCAGGAAAATGTACTAAAATGATATAATAGTTAAAATATAAAAAAGTAACGATACGACGTTTTATTGTAAGCCTACATCAGAATCCAAAAGTAAAGTGCATTTTTATGTAGTACAATGTAAAATATTTTAAATATTTTAATTAATATAAAATATTTTCTGTTTAATGTAAATATTAAAATATTTAAAATAAAATATTCAGCTCGTATTTTCTTTTCATCATAATATTGAATAATAGATTTATATTTATTATAAAACGATATTAGACACAAATTCTGTTAATTTTAAATGATTATATCAGATTACATATTTAAATACATTCCATTGTAAGAACATGATGTTAATTGTATTCTACATCTAATTTTGTAAAATATAAGATAAGTGTATAATTATTCATAACATCATAAGTACTATTGAAGTGGCATTACTTAAAACGTCTTGAGTTGAGTTTTCAGATAATTGTGTGGAAGTGCAAAATAACTGCATTTTTACATTAATTAGTTAAATAGGTTAAAGATAACATCGATATTTAATTTTTCCATACCATTAATTTTTAAATCCATGGTTAAAAATGATTTGTTTTCTTAACCAAATACCTAGTATAAAAAGCTAGTACAAAACTTCATTTCTAAAATACTCTCTTCTCGCTATCATCCCACACGATAAATTTTGAATCAATGCCAGCAGACATGCATGTCTCAGATGAACTTCGCACTCATTTTTAGACTATAAATTAGTTTTCTCGAAAATAAACTATTTTATTGTGAGTTAAGTTGGTTCCTATTTTTTTGATTGAAGCTATACACGTGGCATGCAGTAAATTATCTCAAAATATCAATTTAAAATTTAAAATCTTTCATCTTATGCTGTTTATGGATTTTACGTGTATTATAATGCTACATTATTGTCTCATATAATGTACTAATCCTACACATACGTGCGCGCTTATGAGTGTGTTTTGTAGTCACTTGCACAATCTTATGTTTTGCTTCCTACATTAAAAAAAATTTGCATGTTATTTATACAACTGCTAATTATTTTCTAACGTCTCATCATAATGTATTCTCATTGCTCAATTGTCAAACAGCTTATATCGTTTTGTAAACTAGCACACACATTACTTTTTTATCATTCCTATCTTTGCAGTTTTACCTCGACTAGTTCTCACATAAGGTAATTAGTGTAGTAAAACTAGTCGGGAAAAATGAAATAATTTTTGGAAAGCTAATTTCTTTTGAAATGTGTTTTATGGCATCCCCTGACCTTCTTCCGAAAAGTCCCCTGCAATCCCATGTGGGGACCATGCTCAAAAATGAGGGGTTGGCCTATAAGGAGTTAAAATATATTTTGATATTAAGAATACTAAATTTGAATAAGTTCCAGAAAGTTTATATATATCAAATTAAAGGTCTTAAAATTTAGAGCACAATGCCGTAAACCCGACCAAAATATAACGGTCGAGAGAAAAATGGCAGACGTTCAAAATTTAGAATAAAATAATTCTATCAAAACTTTGAAATGCAATAACTTCCGACATATTTGACCTTTTGAGGTCTGGTTTTCGGCTATGTACTCTCCTTATAAAGGCCTTTAAAATTATGTATAGCATGGCTATGGACTAAGAAATTTTTTCAAAACTCCCTCTTTGGGACATCCATGTAGAGGGTGGTTCAAGGGTAATATGATGGGCATATGTCAAACTATCCGTATTTGCCAAGGTAATTGTACAAGCAAACGTTTGCCGCAAACCGGACCTCCAAAGGGCAAGCATTTCTAATATTATTACATCTTTAAGCGTTTTGATTAAAATTTGATTTTTATTCTAAGTTTGACAGGCTGCCATTTTAGATTCAAGCATTCTTTTGAGATGGGGTTTGCGGCATTGAATTCTACTACTTTAGCTTTAATTTGATATACATAAACCTATTGGTCGGCGAAAGACTTATTTCTGACTCCACGAGGGCCATCCCATCATTTTTTAGGCATGTTGCCCACTGGGGATTTCAGGGGACTTTTCTGAGGGAGGTCAGGGGATGACATAGAACACATTTCAGCAAAAATTGGCTGTCCAAAATATTTTTCATTTTACAGCCATATTTTGGCTTAATTTAAACTCTAAATATGTTGTATTGAGTATCATATTATTGCATGAATTATTATGTTACATTTTAATTTCGTTCGATTTTCGTTTCCTATATTTATGATAGTGTTAGTAGTAAGGTTATCACTACTTCTTTTTTATTTCTGTAAAATGGCGAATATTGATGCAAATAAATAAGTCAAATAAATTAATGATTCTTATTTTATTTTTATTCATTTTTGTACATTTGCAACATTTGTTAATGCTAAAAGTACTAGGTCAACAGAGCCTTGCTGGGTTTGATTTAGCACTTTTGTTGAGTGTCATGTTAAAAAAGCTATTAAGTTTCCACCAACAACCAACTATACCTCTTCATAGTTAACATCTGTTTTAAAAAGTCTACTGAACATTTATGTTTATTTTTTTTTACTTTCGTAGTTATTTCCTTACCAAAATAGCAACCCTTAAGACCAATGATAAAAATTACGATTTTTAAACTTAATTTTGGACAAAATTCGATTTTCCTGGGGTTGAGGCTGTTTCAAAACTTATTTTTGGGTTAAAACAATCTTAAATGAAAAGTTAAGGCAAAATCTACCCGCTGGATTTAGAGATCGTGGAACACACATCCCTTCAGACAATGCTCGTATTATAGTCTAGGATTAGTTGGATGACAGGAAAGAACTGATTCCTGATTACTGAAAATCTTAAAACGAATCATGAAAAAATATATTACTGCTAACTCTCCATATTTTTCAATATTGCTATATAAATACCTATATATATCTATATATATAATTAATATATATCTTTGAGAAAGGAATAAAAGTCAACAATAATACTGTGTTCTAAGGGAATTCGAATATTTTCGGCAAATCCTTTAATTTATTTTTCTATCTGATGCTATTACGTCAAAGAGCGAAATTAAACTGTTATGACATAATAAACGTTAACGAGTCAGTTACCAAAGCACTACAGTGGTTGATTCGCAGCACAGCAGGCCGAGACAATGATAAATACAGGACGTGACTGGCCTACGAGCCAACCAGACTATTGCCTGCTGAAATGTTATAATCAAATCTTAAACAGCATTACACTGTAAAAGTTTTATCGTAGATGAAAAGGTTTTTTTGGACTATTTAACCAATTACTTTTTTTTAATTATTATTTTTATGTTTTAACCATAACTTTTATTAATAAGAATACATATAAATAATAATTATGTGGAATAAAATGAAAAAAAATCAATACAAAGTTAATGTAAGTACGACAATAACAGGTTGAAGAGTACCTTATAACTATATCTTAATATAAGATATGATTCAGTACCATGATTTCGTAGGTAAATATATTAAGAAAATTATATAAAGAAACGAATAAGTACTTACTATAAGGTTTGATTTTTTATGGTAAATTTTAGCCAATAATTCATCAAGTTTAATTTTAACACCATAAAACAGTGAAAATTTACATTTAATGTGGTGGGAAGGCCGATTCAGTAGACGGTATATCCATGTTGCTAGTGCGGGGACGTGGACAGTGTGTGTCACTGAGGACGCTCGGCGATGTCAATATTCCGTAGCCTGGGGCACTGCGCCACTCCCGCCCTCATAATGTCACATTACCTTCTTTTACTCGTTTTGACGCTTTGTGGTTTGACTTTAAACATACTAAGAAACATTTTAAAAGAATTTTTATTGATAGCCTTTAAAAATTATTTGTGTAAATCAATTTCATAAAAACGTTTGGTTACTTTATCTTTGCTAGTCGATTGGTATATTTAAAATTATTACATCCATTTTGGTTGGTTTAGGGAAAGTGAAAGTAATTATATTATATGAGAACCAAATTTTCACTATTGAAATTTGTTTAAAAGATTTTAAACAGTTTCTTAGGACACTTCCGCAACAAAACAGTTTCATAAACAAAATGTCACATTAAAAAGTTAAAAATATCCACCACAAGTGTCTAAATAACTAGGACGATTAGAATTTGAGATACTTATTAAACAATAATGTAGCCTTAAAGTACATTTCAAATCCATGAACAGCATAAAAAGTAAAGTGTTGCATTTGAAATTGATATTTTGTGATAATTTACGGTATGCCATATGTAGCTTTCATCGAAAATAAAAACCAACTTAACTCACACTAAATAGTAAAAATTCTAGTATCAACTTAAGGGGATTCGCTACTGAAAATGGGTAAAAATCATGAAAAATTCAAAAATTTTATTTTTTCTTTTTTTTGTAGTTTGGACCTTATTACATCCAAAAAATATAATATAAGTCATGTCTGAATGTTATTTCCACGAAAAAAAAAATAAAAATTATGCGTTACTGCACGCTTGCGAAATTTCACGATTTCATATCATTGCAATTAATACGTTACATTTCAGCTTAGGTTTTATATATAAATATATTTCCGTATTTACAAATAGTAAGAACAATAAAAGCCTCAAATAAAAAACTCTTTGACAATTTTACTTATTTTTATACTCTTTGAAAATTACACACAAAAAACAAATGGCATAAACTGGAGTCAGATGATCAGCTGCTCAATGTCAACAAACTGAAATGAGTTGGTCTGCTATTTGGTTTTTGTGTTGTCATAGTGATTATTTTGTCAGCTAAAAAACTAAATATGGGTAGAGTAAAGAAGATAGAAAAAGAGGGTAAAACATATGGTGCAAGAGAATTTAAAAAAAACAGTGAGTAATTCAAACTTTCCGAAGATGGACTAAATTCGTCATAAGCCTAAGACTTATATATTTTTAAATATTTTTTTGAAGTAGACCTGATGGTAATTTACTTATTTTTTGAGTTAATAAGAAAATGTAACAATAAAAAAAGTTTTTAGCCAAAAAAACTGTTCATTTATATCATTAATTTCAGTAGGCCTACAGCTTTTTATTCAAACGCTGTTTTCCGCAACTTTGAAATTTCACGTTTTTCAAGACAAAATTTGATATATCTTGAGAACCATTAGAGGTACATAGATGAAATTTTTACTACTTATTCTAGACAACATTAGGCAAATATTTAGGTAGAATTAGGTATCTAAGTTTATCAGGTACTAAAAAATAATTTTTTTTAAAAAAATTTTTTTTTTTGTACTAATAAAAATTTATGTTAATATGTCATCGCAAAAAAAGTATCGGAGATATTATTATGAATCTACCTAAATATGAAGTTTAGTCAATTGTCTTTAAAAAAACACCAAAGTTATGAAAATCCATTAAGAACTCTCTTCAGAATATCGATTTTTAAAAACCCTTACAAATTGACCGAAAAACCTCTATTTTATTTTTTTTTCACAAATAATTTATATTTAAAAGTAAACCAATATTTTTCTATTTTTTTTTTACCTCATACTCTGCATGAAAAAAAATAGTTAGTCCACTTTCCTTATGATTTAAAATAAATCAACCTTTTCAGTAGCGAATCCCCAAAGTATAACTTGTGGCACTTAAGTTAAAATCAATGAAATAGCTTAAAATAGAACTGTGTGATTCTTTTGCATGTGAAAATTACTTAGTAAATATAATAAAAACAGTGTGATATTATGTTACTCTCTATATCACACATACACAGACATCTGTCGAGCTTCCAAGACCATGGGGAAAGGTTTGACGATTACGAAAACATATGCCACCAGGGACGTACAACCCTGGTTTTACACCAGGGTTGTAAGAAGAATTTCTTAAATTTCTTAAATGATCAAATACTGGTTTTTATTTCTCATTTATGCATAAACACCACATTTTAGCGAATTTCCCTATAGGGAATACGCTATTACGGTAGTAGTCATGGTAAGACCTAAGCCCGGGACCACTTTACTTTTTCATTTTGAGGTCCCCAGAAGCCAAAAACACCATTCGTTCATTTTCATATATATGTATATATATATCTATCTATCTATCTATCTATCTATCTATCTATCTATCTATATATATATATATGTGTCCGTGGTACCGATAACTTTTGAAGGGAACCTCCGATTTTGATGAAATTTGGTATGAAGGTGTAAGACCAGGTCTATTTTCATGAGTTCGCGAACCAGCATTGTCGGGTTATGGGAACGGGGTTTTATGGGGTTTCAAAGGGGTCAAAAATGGGTTTTTGGCATTTTTCGACCGCAATTTTCAAAATTCATCAATTTTAACTGAAACCATTTTAAAGAGCTTAAAAAAACAAACAATTTGGTATTTTGAATTTTCACCTTAGCATAACTGGTTACGGGGAAAATCCAAAAATGTGTTTTCCATGTTATTCTTATGGGAAATCAAAATAACCCTATATCTTGCTTATTTATTGACATAACTTAATCAAATTTGGTATGTACATTATCTAGATAGGGCTTAACTTATAATTGCTTACAAAACCCTTATGGCGGCAAACCTACATACTCACCCCCATGGGGTTTATAGGGAAAATAAAAAATTGCCAGAGCTTAATACAATTTTGTGTTTACATTCACCAATTATTGATTAACTTAGATTTTCTAACAACACCCCATGGCAGCAAACCTACATACTCAATCCTATGGTGTTTTTACGGGGAAAGTAAATAATCTGAAATTCCACTGGAAATTCGCTGAGTACGCAGGTCTGCTGCGACGGGGGTATTTATAATATTTAATAGAGAGCAAAATAATAATTTTAAGCTATAGATAAAAATTAATAGTATTAAAAAGTCTAATATCGATGTTATCTTCAACCTACTTAATGAATTAATGTAAAAATACAGTTGTTTTACAATTCCATATAATTACCTAAAAACTCATATTAAGACATTTTGATTAATGCCACTTCAATTAATAGTATTTATGATGTTAAGAATAATACATACAGTTATTTTATATTTGACAAAATAAGACAAACACATTTAAAATTTGGTTCTCACATTTTTTTTCTATTTAAATATGACATTTGTTATAATCTGCAACAAACACTATTGCTGATAATGTTCTAAGATTAATGAATAACAAGTCCTGAAAATATTAACAAAATAAACAGTTTGTTTTATTTCTAATTCAACAGTATCTCAATATCTCGGGTCGGGGTTGTCGTGCCGGCAATTGAGGAACACAAAAAATAAAATAAAAATAAACAAATGAAAACAAGTAAACAACGTTAACAAGATCGTCCAGAAAAAACAGTTAAGTTCAATAGACACCAATTGATAATAAACGGCAATGACAGGCAACTCTCAGCCTCACTTATCTAAAAAAAAGAAAGTTTATAAAAGTTTTCAGTTTCATGAATATTTAGATTATACCTTCCTTTGGACGGCTTCTTTCTTCTTTCTATTTGGTATTGTAATTAAATCTTGCTGTTTTCAGTTAATTTTGATTTTTCTCACTAATATTTATGTATTTTTATTTTTACTATTTTTGTGATCATCTCCTTCCTCATAGCTCCAAACATGTGTTTTTTATTTCTATTGTTATTGTCTTGCTAGCTTGATCCACACTTCACAACACATCACTTCACTAATCACTATATGAAATTTTGAAGATGTTCATTTAAATTTTGAAATAAATTGTCCACATTCATTTAAAATCCAATAATCATAATTAACATTAAAATTCTTATTTAAATATAGGTATTTTTTTATTAAATTAACATAGATGTTCTTTTATATTTATTTAATATATTGCATTTAATTTTTTTTTAAAAAACTCTAGAAACAGCTGATTGTGGTCAGTTATAAAATTGATTGATTTTTGGCTGCTTATACTATTTTTTTTTTAATTTGTTAATCCTTTATGTACATTTGGTACGTTGCATTATCCCCCTTAAGATTGAATATTTTATTTATAAAATATGAAATCTGATTTAACGGGACAAATGTGACCTTATTTTTTTAATAAAACTTTTTTTTATGTTTTCTTGTTCCATGCGAGTGATTTCTTCATGAATGGCTTCTTGATACTGTATAGGTACAGGATAAGTATGTTGTTTAAAACTTTGTGGATCTTTTACTGATATGGAGTGTTCATACTTATTGCAACGACCAGGTTCATCAGAAAATATGTGTTCATATTCCATGATGACGTCTGTTAGTTGTAACTTTTGGATATCGTTCAACTTATTATTATGTTGTAAAGTTTCATGAATAATATTTTTATTTAATTTAGTATTTTTCCCCTTTGTTTGTTTAGTAACGTTACAATTGTCAGTGGTATTACTATATTCAACTATATTACACAGTACTCCATTTTTAAGTGTATCTACAATGTTTGACTTAATTATATCATTATCAATTACCATGGTTACTTGTTTGTTCTTAAAATATAAAGTCATTTCTAGTTGGTTTATGACATCCATACCAATAATTATTGGTTTAATAAGATTAGGTATAAGTAAGCATTGCATAGTGAACTTCTTTTGCTGGATGTGTGTGCTTCTAATAAGATTATATGAGAAATGCGGCGTGACTTATTTCCTAGAGCTGTTTTTATGTGGATGTTTGTTAAGGGTAATTCTTCAAAATGTCCTAATTTACCTTTATTGATAGCAAACCATTCCTGTGATAAGCAAGTAACATTAGACCCACTGTCAATTAAACATTTAATTTCTAAGTCATTAATATGTATGGTGATTTCAGGGCAATTAAATTTAACAGTTTCATTAGTATCCCTAGGGGTTTCACTTAACAGGAATTCCCTATCACAGTAAATATTTCCTACAGTTAGTGATATTACAGAATCTATTCTAAAATTAAGTTTTGGTGTAGACCTATGACTAGAATTATTTGTCACTGGTGAAATTTGGCCTACATTCACTTCACCAGTGTCCACCCGTTTAAAGACGGATCATCTTCTTGACTAGCTGAAACATTCTGAGCATTTGATTGTTCTGATTGATCGTTTGAAGCAATTATTTGGCAAACCTTCATTTGTTCAGATGTGGGGTAAGCAAATTTGTCCTTGTGGTTTGGATTGTAAGTATCCTTTTCTCTTTTGTTCTGAAGATCACTATCTTTGTTGTTTCTGTAATAATATTGAGTTCGATCAGTGTGGTTTCGTTGATTCTGATTAAAATTCCTGTTATGGCATGCATGGCCATCTTGTTTTTGTTGAAAATTTCGGGCATTGCTTTGGAAATATTTTGGGGTTCTTTGGTTGAGTTCATGATAAGTATTTGGTTTTCTGTCATGATTGTTGTCTTGGTTAGGAAAGTTTACATAATCATCTGAAGAAGAGAAACGGTCTGTCCTTCTAAGTTTTGTGTGATTTGTCTGGATGTCTTCTTTCTGTAATAAAGCTTCAAATTGTTTGATACTGCATATATTTTGGACTTTAACTGAGTCTTGAATTATTTGATTGAAGTGAGTTTTCAATATGTCTATGATTTCTTCTTCACTTATTCCTGCTGTCACTGATTTAAGACTGATTACTCGTTCAATGAAGTACTCTGCCCTGGTAAGTTTCCCATCCTCCTTATATGATTCTTTTTCAATTCGCTGTCGTATTCCCTTTTGAACTTCTTTCGACCAATATTTTTCTAAGAAAATCTTTTCGAACTCGTCCCATGTCTCGGTTTCGTCCCTTACCAGTTCCCACCATCTAGCAGCATGATTGGTGAGACTGTTGTCAAGTAGCTCCTGAAGGTAGTCATCAGTGGTATTGTTGTGATTAATTTGTCTACTCTTGTTGCGCAGATAGAATTTCTTAATTTTGTTGAGGTATTCTTTGGGGTTGTGTGATCTTCCATTGAACTGGGGTAAATTATTCGTTCCTAAACTTCCAAAGCTATTTCCTGCACATGTTACATATATTCCTGAGTTATTCTGAAGTGGTATTTGAGTAAACTTTTCATTTATTCGTTGGATACATTCTTGGTTTTCAATAACTTTATTCTCAATCATTTTCATTCTTACTTTACATTGTATTATTTCTTTCTCATTAGTTGATGTGATGGTTTTCAACTCATTCGTAGTAGTTTCAGTTTGTCGTGTCAGTTTATCGTCGACGTCTAGAAGTGTGTTACGAATTGCCTCATCCGTTTTCTTCTTTATTCTTTCTTCTACCTGTTCAATATTTTCCCTGTTCTTCTTCACCTCGATCTTTACATTTTCAATCTCTTGATTTGTCTCAAATTGTGATTTTTCCAGATTTTGTACCTTTTCAGTGAAGTGTTTTTGCATTTCATTGATTCTGTAGCTTATTCGCTCTTCGAGTTCTCCTAGTAAGTGCTGCTGAGTTTCAATAATTTCTTTTTTCATCTCCATTTGGGTCTTTTTCATCTCGATTTGGGTTTGTTGGGATTGTTTGAGCATTAGCAATATTTGTGACAAAGTATCCACATCTTTTGGGCCATCATTGTTATCCTCTACCTCTCTTGGTGGGACATTCCTACCTAACTCAAAATTTTTAGACTGGGTATTTTGACTGATAAGGTTTTGGTTTATTTTCCCTACTTCATTCATTTTATTTTCCCTACTTACACTTAAGTTTACCTCCTTAAAACTACTTTTGTGGTCGTTGACAGGGGAAACATGATTTGTTACACTAACATTACTTAAATTACTTTCATTGTCTGTCAGCATTTCATCAAGTTCCTCTTCTGTCTCATTTTCGCTTAGATCGTTTCGAGGCGGAATCCCTAGCTCTTCATCCCCCTCTAACCGGTCCCTCGCGTTCACGTCTTCTTCCCGGTTGTATTGGACCCTCCTACTCTCAGGCCCTTCCAGCGCAGCGCCCTGTATCTGCTGATCAGATACCGCGTTCACGTCTTCTTTGGATTTTGCTGACAGAGACATCCTATAGTTTTTAAATTTATAAGTTTGTTTGGGGTTGGTTCTTAAATTATATTTATTAGATTGCATAAATCATTACTACTGGGAAATAGTGTTTTAGATTACTCTTAATATTATAATGCTGTCTCAAGTTTAGGTTAATTATGATTATTGGTAATAGAGTTCCTCAATAAATACGCCTTTCACGTTGGTGCGCCACTTTTTGCAACAAATTCTGTTGCTGATAATGTTCTAAAAAAATTAATAAATGACAAGTCCTGTAAATATTAACAAAATAAACAGTTTGTTTTATTTCTAATTCAACAGTATCTCAATATCTCGGGTCGGGGTTGTCGTGCCGGCAATTGAGGAACAAAAAAAATAAAATAAAAATAAACAAATGAAAACAAGTGAACAACGTTAACAAGATCGTCCAGAAAAAACAGTTAAGTTCAATAGACACCAATTGATAATAAACGGCAATGACAGGCAGCTCTCAGCCTCACTTATCTAAAAAAAAGAAAGTTTATAAAAGTTTTCAGTTTCATGAATATTTAGATTATACCTTCCTTTGGACGGCTTCTTTCTTCTTTCTATTTGGTATTGTAATTAAATCTTGCTGTTTTCAGTTAATCTTGATTTTTCTCACTAATATTTATGTATTTTTATTTTTACTATTTTTGTGATCATCTCCTTCCTCATAGCTCCAAACATGTGTTTTTTATTTCTATTGTTATTGTCTTGCTAACTTGATCCACACTTCACAACACATCACTTCACTAATCACTATATGAAATTTTGAAGATGTTCATTTAAATTTTGAAATAAATTGTCCACATTCATTTAAAATCCAATAATCATAATTAACATTAAAATTCTTATTTAAATATAGGTATTTTTTTATTAAATTAACATAGATGTTCTTTTATATTTATTTAATATATTGCATTTAATTTAAAAAAAAAAAACTCTAGAAACAGCTGATTGTGGTCAGTTATAAAATTGATTGATTTTTGGCTGCTTATACTATTTTTTTTTAATTTGTTAATCCTTTATGTACATTTGGTACGTTGCAAATCATTTTTGTTATAAACAGTATTTGTGTCTAATATCGTTTTATAATACATGGTATAAATCTATTACCAATACTAAAATTTAAAAAATGTTAGCTGAATATTTTTATTTTATGTAATTTTATATTTAGATTAAACAGAAATTATTTTGAATTGTATTACATTAAAATTCACTTTACTTTTTTAGATTTAATAAATCGTCTTATCGTTATTTTACAGTTTAAATATAAAAAAATTATTTATTCTAAACAAGGATTCTATTGTTAAATATGTTTTTATTTTATTTAATGTTATATCAATATATTTTAACAAATAAATTTTATTTAATTTACAGATTAAAAGTTTTTTTCAGAATAATTTTAATATATTATTGTTTGCGTATATATTGTAATGGTGCTATGAAGTTTAGAAAATAAAATCAACAACATTAAAACAAAATAATGTGCAGATGATGTCCCACATAAGCCGTCTAATTATTTTACCGTATATTGGTGAGGTGTGGAAAAAGCAAAAAAATAGTGGGCCAGTTTAGAGAATGTGCTCTGTTGTATTGTGGCAATGTTACAATTTTGACCATCTTGGTTACATAATTAATTAATAACAATAAAATTAATACAGACCGCAAAGAAATAATTATTTAATTGATTGTTACCATGGCAAAAATGTTTGTCATTAAACAGAATATTAAAAACAAAACCAAGACTATTGCTAATGCATTGACTGCTCACGGATTTAATTGAAGAATTTTGTTGAATTACAAACATGGGTTTCAGTATATCATTATCCTTAACCATTCATTAGAAAAGTACCCATAACTCCATTGTATAAAATAACGGCATTGCATTTATTTTAATGTGTTACAGCCTACATGAAGATGGTATCAGATTCTAGATCCCGAAACCTCGTGAATTTGTTTTAATAATTAGTAATGTAAAATGTCCGCAAAAATTTACTAAAGAATATATATATATATATATATATATATATATATATATATATATATATATATATATATACCCCCGTTGCAGCAGACCTGCGTACTTAGCGAATTTCCAATGGAATTTCAGACTATTTACTTTCCCCATAAAAACACCATAGGATGGAGTATGTAGGTTTGCTGCCATGGGGTGTTGTTAGAAAATCTAAGTTAATCAATAATTGTTGAATGTAAACACAAAATTGTATCAAGCTCTGGCAATTTTTTATTTTCCCCTTAAACCCCATGGGGGTGAGTATGTAGGTTTGCCGCCATATGGGTTTTGTAAGCAATTATAAGTTAAACCCTATCTAGATAATGTACATACCAAATTTGATTAAGTTATGTCAATAAATAAGCAAGATATAGGGTTTTCTTGATTTCCCATAAGAATAACATGGAAAACACATTTTTGGATTTTCCCCGTAACCAGTTATGCTAAGATAAAAATTCAAAATACCAAATTGTTTGGTTTTTTAAGCTCTTTTAAATGGATTCAGTTAAAATTGGTGAATTTTGAAAATTGAGGTCAAAAAATGCCAAAAACCCATTTTTGACCCCTTTGAAACCCCATAACACCCCGTTCCCATAACCCGACAATGCTAGTTCGCGAACTCATGAAAATAGACCTGGTCTTACACCTTCATACCAAATTTCATCAAAATCGGAGGTTCCCTTCAAAAGTTATCGGTACCACGGACACATATATATGTAGATAGATAGATAGATGGATATATATATATATATATATATACATATATATGAAAATGAACGAATGTTGTTTTTGGCTTCTGGGGACCTCAAAATGAAAAAGTAAAGTGGTCCCGGGCTTAGGTCTTACCATGGCTACTACCGTAATAGCGTATTCCCTATAGGGAAATTCGCTAATATATATATATATGTATATATATATATATACATATTTTATTTTTAAGTGGAGAATACAGTTTTTAGAAAAATACATCAAGAATTGATTTGTGCACCACAATACAAAAAATGTACTTTCTTATTTGTAAGTATTCATTATTATTAAAGAAGTATTACTAAGAAAATTATGTATCTGCCTGAAATTTTTATGTTTTGTAAATTTATTTGTAATATCCTCTAATCAAGCTAGCTGTGCTCACGACCTCTGTGGGATGCATACGGATCTCGAGACGATTCCAGTGTATGGCTATAATTAATTTTAGTACGTATATGTTAATTTGAAAGCTCCACGATTATTTTTGTTAGGATCAAATCTATACTTATTTAATACGCTAAGGGTTTTTTGTCTTGAGAACTCCTGATAAAATTTTCAACCGATTTTCAAGTTTTTGGTGTAGTTGGATAGGGCTTGGTCTGTAGTTGTTTCCGCCAAAACCTGATGATTATCGGACAGAAAATAAAGGCGCTATACAACATTGAAATATCAAAATTTCCCATCTAAATAGCATTGGGATTGAATAAAGCATTTTAAACATCTGTTAATAATCAACTGTAAATACGTGTAGTTTTTGGTGATTACAGATATTCACAATATTGGATTGGTCGGATGTCATTGGTTTAGAGCTAAAAGTAACATTTGTATTAAAAAGAATTACTCGATTTCGAGCACTATGTATACTAGTTGTATTAAAATTTATACGTGAAACAAGAATTCTTACTCGAACAAAATATACTAAACACGTTAATTATTGGTAGGTCTTTCAAAGCAAGGACTAGGCCGTCCTTTATATATGTTATTTTTTTTTCAATAATTAAATGCTATTATTATTGCAATAATGGCAGTCTACGAATAAATATTAAAGGATAAAAGTATTTTAAATTTCAAATATTCTGATATAAAGAAAAGCTAAAATTACATATTTTTAAATACATCTTAATCTTGATAAATTATATTTATCATAAGCAATACATTTTAACTAAGTAAGGGTTTGGCAAGTTACAAAGGAGATTGTGTATACACTGAGCCTCTAGAGCCCGGGCCATGTTAGGGAACCATCAGGCTCGACTGCATAGAGCTGCAATCTTGAGGGATGTGACCTTTAAAATATACTTTTACTCAGTGAACCTTTTAAATCGAGTTTTTAGCTTTTTCCTCATCAACCATATCTTTATTCTGTTATCTATTTATGATTATAAATATATCATTTATTTTTTTAATACTAGTTTTAATTGTTTATAAAGGCTATAAAGCAACAACTATTGTTATGAATGAACAACTATTTTATTATTATTATTACTTAGATTAATAAATACAATTACTAAAAAATTAACAGCCTTAGTTTTGCATGTTTTTATATCAAAATAAACTTATAAGATATAAATTGACTGTGCTGATAGATTTAAATTTTATGGATGAAAAACTTTGTACGTAAAGCATGCAGCGGAGAATGGTAGTTATAGTAATTTGATATTTTATAGCGAAGGTAATTTTATATTTCTTGGTAAAGTAAACATAAATAATGATTCATACACTTTTTATTTTAAACTTATTGTTATTATTATTATTTTAATCTTTATATTTTGTATACATAAATAGTACAAAAACTAATAACAAATTGCATTGTTTTTTTTCACATTGTCAATAAAAAGATCTATGTATGTTATAGTAAAACTACATGATTGTTTATTTTTTTGGTACTACTGAAATAAGTTATAAGCTATTTCAAGTCGTGAAGAAAGGAAACTCTTCTTAGAGATTAAAGAGGACGTACAATTATAGGGTTTTTATAAGTTGTAAACCACCGATTATACCATTAGCAAGAGAAATATTTTGGAAAGCATTTTTAAGTCTGCATAAAACCCTAACCTAGATCAAATCAATAAATATACTTTCACTCATATAATTTTCAATATATATAACTTATAATATATATATATATATATATATATATATATATATATATATATAAAAATTTCAATAAATATAATTTATTTTACCCAAAATAAATTAAAATAAAATGTGAGTAAAATAAATTCGAAAAAACAACCGTATAATTAATTACTTCTCAAGTTCGCCCTAGATAATTTGAGACATTGTGCGGTTTCCCGAATCGTCGGAAACAATTTCGTATCGTCAATTTTACTGTTTTGAGCAATGTTCGTAGTTTGTATCTTTAGTAATTCTCTGTATTTAATAAAATTAGATGCTGTAAAAAAAGACATGTTATGTATTTCTATGTATTTATTCTTTGTATGAAACCAATGGATTTCAATGAATATTTATGTAACACATCTAACATATTTTGGTTAGATTTATCGTTATGGGTATAAAATAAAACTATAAATCATTCAATTCTGATTTTCATTTAAAACAAACCAAAGTTTTTCTCTAACTATGTATTCTTTAAAATATCATCTGATTGAGTGATTACAATTTAGAAAATACAATATTTTCTATATTACACCAAGTTATATTAGGAAAGAGAAATTATTCACATTATATTGTTCCCATTTAATTACTTTTTATAATAAATATAATTATCTGCAATCATGTAACATATTACGTATGTCAAATATTGTGTTAAAAGATAAATTTATATATATATATATATATATATATATATATATATATATAAGACTGTACTGTATACACATATATATATATATATATATATATATATATATATATATATATATATATATATATATATATATATATATATATATATATGTAAATTGTGACGGCTCGTGCCGCCAGCACTCCATATAGTAGCGATTGTCGAGACACTGGCCACAGTGGCGGTATCCGACAGCCTCCTTCTAGAACGTTCTCGAATCGGTTCGCGAAGTCGAAAGATTCTGAGGCTGTCTTTCTCTCACTCCCCGGCTTGGCAAGGAAGAGGTGCCCTTTCGGATCCTGAACATCGCGACCAAAATGTCCAGATAAGTTTTAGTTTAGTTGGGGGTTTTCAGTAGGCTAGGGATGAGCGGGGGAATTAATTAATCTCAAGTACAATTATTATGTAGCCAGTCAATAAAGGCTGTAACTTGTTCTGTAGAGGTAGTCTGGAGCCATAACCTTAGCGCTCATGTCGTTTCACGACATGGGCCATCAGCCATAGGATGGGTTTTAGATTTCTAGATACAGTTCATTATTAGATATTCACCTTGCAATTAATTTAGTATAGATAGATTATAATTAAGACACTCATCAAAATGGCTGATAGGTTCTTGGTTCTGTGCTTGGCAACGATTCGTCCCTGGGTAGTACCCACAGTATGCCCTTCAGATACGTTTCCTAGGTTCAGTCAATAAGCCACGAATTTCCCAGATATCTCATTTCACGACATTAAAACCTCAATCCTCAACCATCTCCATAGTCACCCTTCAGTTAATCACCAACAACCTAGAGATGACTAGTCAGCCCATTCATGTTGTTGCTCGAGCTCAATAGTCCATCAATTCAGTTTGCCAATAGCTACTCACTGAGTTTTAGTTCAATACCACCATAGGTCCACAATCAGCTTTCCGAATACCCATTATCCATAGGTAACCACATATTACCGTCTCATATGGTAGCAGAGCTTCTGAGCTAAGCACAGGCTAAGACTACAGCTTCATGAGGTAGGCCTAGGCTAGCCTAACCTCACTTTTCCTTTTTTAGGCTAGGGCAGTAGTTTTTGCTTCGATTCTTTTCAAATTTTTTTCTAAGAAAGGCTAAGGTTCTGGACTACCCTGTTGCAGTAGTTTTTTTTTTTGAAATTTTGGAAATTAGCTTAAATTTTGGCCTTTATTTTTATTTTCCGAGCGCTCTTATAGCCTCGGTTAGCTTTAACCTTTCCAAGTTTTTCTTGCTGAGTTATCATCCCCTGCTCTTTCCCTTAAGTTCAGTTAGGCAATAGGGACCCAGGGTTTGCCAGCCAGTGTAGGATTTTGCCTTTGTTTTGTGCCTTTGTTACAGAATAGGCCTAGCCCCTGCGGTTCAAGATTTCCAGCCTGCCAGCTGTCTCTGCTTGAAGAAAGTGCCTTTTTTCAGTGTTAATTGTGCAGTGTTGAAGTGAATTTTTTTTTTTTTTTAAGTGAAGTAAAGGAAAATCAAATATTTTTTGCCAATTAATGTTTTCAAGTTTTAATTCAGATTTTCTTTTGCATTTTGTTGGGATCAGTGACAGGTAAGGGGCAGATCGCTGTGCCCGGGCACAGAATGCTGCTGGCTGAATCCCAAGTAAACTAAATTAATTTTCAATTTTCTTTATTTTAAAATTACAAAGTCTTTGGTATGAGCGTTAGAGTCAGTGTAGTTTGTAAGAAGTGTTTCTTGTGTATTTAAGCTATATTATACTTAAGGATGTTTGCTTAATAATTTATTTTAATTACCTTTTCCTATGCACTTGCTTATTTAGTTACTGAACATTTAATGCAGGGTATTGTGTGGCCTATCCCTGGATGTCTCATCTAGGTTAGGTCTATGTTATCGGCTGGTCGATTCATCGATCCGATCGATAGTCGAGCAGTACTTGGGTATCGGTGATTCGGTTTTCCGTATATCCGATATACCTACCAGCTTGCTTTGACTAACCGCACTTTGCTTTTGAATTTTGCTGGCTTTTGGCAAACCCCTGGTTGTTTTCTCAGTTACATTTCAACCTTGTAGGCTAATTAGCAGTAACAAATTTCAGGTATTAAAATTAAATTAGTTAAGAATTAATTTCTCGGATTTTAGAGGTTTTTCAATTAAGTAGGCCTAGGTTAAACACCATTAGGCTAGGTTTTCATGCTAAATAAATTCCCATGGGCCGTAGAAAACCCCCCAAGCTCCCGTTGTGTAGATGCCAATATCTGTGCAAATTTTAGGCGACTCATGTGCAAAGAGGTTCTCGGAGTATCTTGGTCGTCTGACCAGACCTGATATTTCCGTGCAATCCTCATGCTCATGGGGCTTTTCCGGCGCAAAGGTAGGCGAAATCAAGGACTTTTTGAAATCAAACCCTGTCCTTCAGGCCCGCATTCCGTTAGTGCTTATGGTGGGAACCAACGATTTTTTGGGCGGAACTGCACCCTGCGATTTCAAGGCTCAATTTTTGTCCTTGATCAAATTAATTCGCAGAAGACATCCTGACATAGTGATTGTTTTCACAACTTTGCCGCTATTTCCTCGCATTTGCAGTGATGCTCGGGCAGTGGATCGATTGGATAAGATGAATAGGTTTTTATTCACTCTGAGATCTGACATGGTTCGGGTTGTACGCTTAACTGCGGATTTTGCCAACCATGAATTTTTCCATGCGTATTACGGTAGATCTCGCAGGATTGATGGCATTCATTACAATTCTCTCGGCCATCGCAAGCTCTTGTCCATTTTCGCCGACGAGTTAAAGCCTTGAAACCAGGTTCGTGGCTGCCTAACGTCTTTTGGGGTACCCACCATAAGGAAAATTGGAAATTTTTTTTTCCTTCGCCAAAACGACAAAATTGATTTCGCGATGGAGAGAGCAGGGTAAAAGAAAAAAAAAAAAAAGAAAAAGGAAAAAAAAAATTAAATTAAGGGCAACAAAATTAGAATTTTTTTTACAAAATTGGCAGTTAGGGTTTTTAGGTGTTTTTCCCCCCTCGCCCCGGGTCTGCACGGACCCCCGTCAGCTCAATGACATTGTTTTTTCTCGCGCGGTGAATTATTGTGCATTGTTGGGCAAATTGATTATTGTTTGCAACTTGTTTAAATTTTTTTTCTCTTTCTCTTCTGCCATTGGTCAACGGAAACCCAAGGGGAAAATTTTGAGTGAGTTGGGTTTTTTTTTTAGGCCTATTGTCGTTGCGCACCCCCTGCGACATGACATCGAGGGTGTACGCGCCTGACGAAATCCCATCGGGAACGTCATGGGTTTACACGCTCTCAGCGCCTGACGCTGTCGCACAGTGCCAAGCCCTGGGCCTCACCCCGTTTGGCACTCTTGCTCAAAACAGAGCCCTGTTGAGCGAGTACTTGGCTACTTTGCAAATCAATGGTGGCACTGAGCCCTTGCCACCCGGTCATGCTTCCGATTCGGAAATTCCCATTCAGGCGAAACAGAAGGACAACCCCGAAACGAAACAAGAGTCCGTCGGGTCCGAGTCGAGCGACCGTCCCCCATCGATTTTGGTTACCGAGGCCGCCACCCACGCGCCTCCCGCGCATTCCGTCACTCAGCCTCAACCACCACCCACCACTGGGCCGATGGCCCAGCCTTTCGCTCCTCAGTGGCTGGAGGCTATTCGAGTCGCTGCCTCAACCTTAGGTCAACAGTTGGCGAGTGCTGTGAGCTCAAAGAGCACATCCTCTGACTCCAGAAAGGTCGTGGCAAACCTGTTGAAGGCCCTGCCGGTTGTTTCTGGTGCTGATGACGAACAGCTGCTGAAATTTTTGGTCAAGATATTGAAAATTCAGCGCCTGGCCTTAATCGATGAGCACACGCTCCTCGTTGAAGCGCTGCCTCGCACCACCGGGCAACTCGGTGATTTCTGGTCCCGTGCCATCGCCAACAGGCAAAGGTTGGCCGACCTGACTACTGACTTGATGGATTTTTTTGTGCCGACCCAGCTGCGACATACCATGGTGACGCGTCTTATTTATGGGCGTCAGGGAGCCTCCGAGCCCCTACCAGAGTTTGTAGGTTCGGTCCAGGACTACGCAATGTTGTTAATCCCAAATGCTACCGACTCGGAGCTTTTGGAGGTCCTGGTCAACGGACTTCACTCTGTGCCTAGGGCGCGGCTCGCCATGATGCCCCCCTGTCGCACTATTCAGGACCTGCTCTCCCTCGCGCCTAGGCTACAGGTGGTTGAGCACCTTGAGTCCACCTCTCAGGCGCAAGAGTCGGCTGTGGCCCCTGCCGCACCATCCTCACAAAATTCCAGGGGCTACGAACGTTCGTATCCGCAGAATCGTCACAACAGTCAGGCCTACCGCAGCGGTTATGGCAGGCCAAACAACAATTCTTTTCATCAAGGACGCCACGACCGCGGGCAGCAATCGCGCTTTTCCAACCAACCCTACCGAGGGCAACAGTCGCACACTCGCGAGGGGCAGTACCGCTCACATGTCCCGCAGAATTCCGGACAGCAGCGTGATCGCGCGCAACGTCAGTCAGGTCCCATCAATTCCGACCGCAATGAACGAGGCAACCCAACAAACGGGAACGGAGGGCGATGTTAGGCGGTCTCGCTCCTCCGCAATGTCAAGCCGCCGTGGAACCCCTAAAGTTGACCCAATCAAAAACCAAACAACACCCTGTCTCCAGTAAGGCCCCATCCGTGCCCAAGATGGACCTTTGTCACATAATCACGGATTTTGGTGGTATTGAGCTTCAGGCCCTAGTAGACACAGGCGCTTCTTTCTGTTTAATTTCCCACAAGGTGTTCAACAGGCTTCGCAAGGACACCACTTGCGTAAAGTCTGTGGGCCCAACCAATGAAAAAGCCATTTCCGCTTCCGGCGACATCTTTGATTTTCAGTCTCAGGCAACCATCCATTTTAAGATAGGGCATCTTTCATGGAACTTTTCCTTCCAAGTTTCAGATAGTTTACCGGTAGAAGTTATTATAGGCTCTTATTTTCTCACTAAGGCCCGTGCCATGATCAATATGGCAGATCACACCCTCACTTTTCCGTACGGCACCCCAAAGGTTTTTGCCTTGATACCTTCAGACACCGACAGTTAGTCAGCCCCTGTCAGTATGGGCCAAAATCTTAGTCCAGAGCAGCGATCCAAGGTCGAGGCTTTGGTCAGTGAATTTCCAGAGACTATCACTAAGGCCTTGGGCAGAACCAATGTGGTGCAATACCATATCCGAGTCAATTCCAACAAAATTGTCAGAAATAAACCATATCAGTATGCACCCCCAAAACTTCTTCAAATGAGACAGCACATCGAGGAACTTCTTCGGAAGGGAGTTATTAGGCCATCAAATTCGCAGTACGCTTCTGCAGCTTTTCTGGTCCCCAAGAAGGGTGGCAAGACTCGCATGGTTGTAGATTATAGAAGTCTCAATTCCATCCTTGAACTAGATGCCACCCCCATGCCAACCATCGAATCAGCCTTTCAGCACCTGGGACAAGCCCGCTGGTTCACTCTTCTTGACCTTAACTCGGCCTACAACCAGATTCCCCTTGCCGAAGAATCAAAGCACTATACCTCATTTGTTGTTCCTTGGGCTCAGTATGAGTTTAATTATCTCCCTTTTGGACTAGCTTCCGGAAGTATGGTCTTAACATCTCTCATAGACAAGATTTTTGGAGATAATAAAATTCCAGTACATCTATAATTTCTTTGATGACTTGTGCGTCTACAGTAACGGTTCCTTTGATGACCATTTGGCCAAAGTCAGGACCGTCCTTCAAAGACTGCACAAGGCTGGACTCACTGTCAACCCCGATAAAATCACTATAGCTTCAAACCATATCCAGTTCCTCGGTCACATATTTTCAAACAGCTCCCCATTTCTATTCATCCAGATAGGACCGAACCCATTGATAACTTCCCGGAGCCCAAGAATGTCAAACAGCTTTCTCGATTCTTGGGCATGACAGCCTTCTATTCTCGATTCATCAAGGGCTATGCAGCGATAGCCCAGCCTCTGAACATGCTCAAGAAAAAGGGTGTCGACTTTGTATTTGGGCCGGAACAGCGGAAGGCTTTTGAAACCTTAAAGAAGGCATTGGTCTCGTCCCCCATTTTACGTATGCCCGATTTTAGTAGGCCCTTCATCGTGCATACAGATGCCTCAGGGACAGAAATAGGGGCAATTTTGTACCAGGAGTACGACAGTCACCTTTTCCCGGTTTCTTATGCATCCCGTGCTCTCAACAAACATGAGTTGAACTACTCCACCTTGCAATTGGAGTGTTTAGCTATAGTTTTCGCATTGCAAAAATATCAACAGTATTTGGAGCACAGGGAATTTCATCTCCATACAGATTGTTCAGCCCTCACCTGGTTATTAAATCACCCTCGTCAGGTAGGCAAAATAGCCAGGTGGATTTCATTCATTAATTCCTTTAAGTTCCAAATCCATCATATCAAGGGCAAAGATAACGTGGTGGCTGACTGTCTCTCTAGGCTTTTTGAGGGCTCCGAGCCTACTGAGGCCCCCAAACCCGATCCCTCTCCCACGATGGCGCTCCTGGCTTGCCGGAATTGTTCAGAGACATAGGCCAACAACAGGTAGAGGACCCCTCCTAGCAAAAATTATCCGTTCCACCAGTAAGCCCGAGGGTTATTCTGTCCAAGATGGTGTACTCATGTATCGACAACCCAACCACACCAAGCCAAGGGTTGTCGTGCCCGCTAAGTTAATGGATCTATTATTCAAATATTATCACGAGTCACCCACCTCCGCTCACCTTGGCATTCGTAAAACCCTAGCCCGTGTTGAGGCTTATTTCTGGGCCAAGGATCTTCGACAGGAAATCACCCAGAGAGTAAAAGCTTGCGTCAAGTGCCAACGCTGCAAGCAAGCTCCCAACTCCAACTTAGGGCAGCTCTCATCTGAAGTGGTCACCAAACCTTGAGAGAAAATTTTCATTGACCACATCGGTCCTTTACCCCGCTCTACCAAGGGGTAACAAATACATCCTCACCATAGTTGACTTCCTTTTCAAAGTTTTGTATTTTTATACCCCACCAGAAACACTCAAGCCCACACAACAGCCAATCTTCTATTGAATAATGTTTTTTCTATTTTCGGTCCGCCAAAGTACTTAGTTTCTGATAACGTTTCCGGCTTCCGTTCCAGAATTATTCAACAACTGTGTCTGGATTTGGGCATTCAACACATTTTCACTAGCCCATATTACCCAAACCCCTCCCATGCTGAGAGAGTAAATAAACAAATTAATGTGGCCATCCGTATTTTCCACAGTAAGCACCAACAGTTTTGGGATCAGCACCTTCACTGGTTTCAATAGCTCTCAATTCCGCAGCCCACGAGAGTACCCTCAATTCACCATCCCGCCTTTTCCTGGGTAGAACTCTTCACCATCCTTTAGAACTCCATTGGAATCTTGATACCTGGTCGACCAGAATGGCCCATCACCCTCCCTTCAGGAGGAGTGGGAACAAGCCATCGAGAATCTTCGAAAGGCCCGTGCCAAAAGGGAAAGGGATATATAATAGGGATAGGACCCCCACCACTTTCAAGCCCGGAGATTGGGTAATGTATAAATTGCACCCCCTGAGCAAGAAAATTGACAATGTCAATCAAAAGTTGTTGCCCCTTTGGTCCAAGCCTTGTGTAATAGAGACCTTTGTCTCGCCTGTGACTGTCCGATTGCTCGACCCACCAATGGAAAATTCATACGACAGGCCCACGTTTCTCTCAGTTGAAGAGGTTTTTCAACCCTTCCAGGTAAAAAGTAAGATTCATCAAACTTTTCTTACCCAGGCCGACGATCGTCTGCCAAGCCAGCCAGAACCTAGTGATAGTAGTTGTAAGCTTTTCTTCTTTCTTCTTCTTCTCTTTCTAGCCCCCCCCCCCCCAGTTGAAGGCGGTGAGTCTAAGGCATTGCCTTCCTTTGCGATGGGTATGCCTACACCTTACCCCCAGCTGTGGAGTGGGTTTTTCCCCTCTCCTCTTTTCTGCCAGCGGCATAGGCGGATTTTTCCCCGAGGCTGTTTTAATATTTAAATTAATTTCTTTTGTTTATAAATTATCTTCGCCCTTGGATTGAACCTTTTTTATTTATTTTTTTCTCAATCCCAGAGCGAGGGGCCTCGGATGACTTCCGTTCTTGTCGATTGATTGTAGTTGTGTACAGGCTACAATCCATTGAATGCCAACTGGTACCTAGTCACAACTCTGCTTTACTTTCCTATCTTCACCTTTCTTCTGTTCTCTCGACGGCCGTCACTTAGGGAAATTCTAGTCACTAGCAGTAGGGCTTAATTAGGTAGACCTTCGTAGATTTAGTTAGTCTTAGTAGGTATTATATGGTAAGAAAAAGGAATAAGTAAATAAAGAAATAAAGGTATATACTTAGGGCATCAATTATTGGGAAAATGCTTTGTTATCAAACAATGGGATTTTCAGGACAATAAAGTTTGTGTTTAGAATGTTGAAGTTGGGAGAATGTATGCTTAGGCGAAGGGGAAACACCGCGTCGCCGTGAATTGTATCCGTTTGTTTTGCTTGTATTCGGCATTCGTGTTTGCCTTTTTGCGTTTCCGCTTTCAAGGAAATTTTCGTTATCCTAGAACCCATCCTATCCTCAAACCGCAAAATCATCAAATGTCTCATGGAACCAAACGAAAACCACCCACGCTGGAGATCCTGCCCAACGTGATGCTACGTGCAGCATTTCGACAGTTATCGGCCCCGTTTGGCTCTTGCTTGCGATTCCCAGATTTAAATGGCATTGACATTCCCGAACATTTCCTCATTGGATTTTTTTTCCTACTCCACAGTCACCACCTGACCCCACCGAGTCAGGATTGCCGCACTCGATCACCCCTTCAGGGTTTTACTTAAACCGTACCTTTAACGCGAATTTGTAATCTGCACAATCATCCATACACCAAAGATAAAAGAGTAAAAAAAAAAAAATAATAATAATAATAAAAAAAACATATGGAAGCAATATTTTAACCAAAGAAATGTATGAGAAAGCTAAGATGGTGATGGACTCGATCCCAGCAACTGAAGGACCAGTGCTGTTGACACCTTCCACACATATCGACACCGTTGTGAAGAGGCACTGAGGACATGGGACTTCAAGTGTCGTGTGGATGCCTGACCTCCGGCCCCTGACACTCACCACATCATCGACCACGCATCGTCACCAGCCTTCCCAACCTGAGTCTGGAAGTCCGCAGCGCGGTAACGGCCGACCACCTGCCAGGCACGCCCATAACCACCGGGCCCTTTCTGCCATCTACCTGCCTGCACTTGCTGCGTGTGGTCCTGAGTCCTCCACTGCCCGGACCGGCATCCAACATCAACATCGGCCTCCCCTACAATGGGGCACCTTGTCATTGACTTATCAACACTTATCTCCGGCAAGAAAGTGCAACAAGTATGGGAAGAAATACAGGTCCATAAGTACAAGCATGAGAAAGTTAAAGGAAGGAAAAAAAAATAAAAAAATAAATAAAAAAATAGAAAACAAAGACAAGGATGTGCGTGCAGATTATCGCCTTTTCCATTCACTCGCCTTTGCAGATTTCCGGCATTTCAATCCACTCGCCTTTGTAGATTATCGGCAATCCTGGAAGCCTCTTCCAACCCCGGTCCCTACCTCTTTTAAGGGGGGGAGGAGTCCGGGCAATGTCAATGTCCAATTCCGCAACATTCAAAGGAGTTCGTCTCCATCTTTTTCACTTCGAACGAGTTGGCACCACAGGGGTCCCAGCGTGGATCACCACCCATCACCGTACGCGGGTTCCCGAGGGTCTCTCCCAAACACGTTCTAGGGCTCCGCCGCCCTTCGACCCCGTGATCCACCGCCCGGTGATGAGTTGGCGCGTCCCATCTTTTTCAAATCAAAACCAAAGCAAGGATTCTAGGGAATCACACCTCCCGCACCTCCACCATTCCTGCCTTCACCCCACAAGTCGCGGTGCAAATTCTTTCCGAGAAGGGAGTTTGGCTGTGACGGCTCGTGCCGCCAGCACTCCATATAGTAGCGATTGTCGAGACACTGGCCACAGTGGCGGTATCCGACAGCCTCCTTCTAGAACGTTCTCGAATCGGTTCGCGAAGTCGAAAGATTCTGAGGCTGTCTTTCTCTCACTCCCCGGCTTGGCAAGGAAGAGGTGCCCTTTCGGATCCTGAACATCGCGACCAAAATGTCCAGATAAGTTTTAGTTTAGTTGAGGGTTTTCAGTAGGCTAGGGATGAGCGGGGGAATAATTAATTAATCTCAAGTACAATTATTATGTAGCAGTCAATAAAGGCTTTAACTTGTTCTGTAGAGGTAGTCTGGAGCCATAACCTTAGCGCTCATGTCGTTTCACGACATGGGCCATCAGCCATAGGATGGGTTTTAGATTTCTAGATACAGTTCATTATTAGATATTCACCTTGCAATTAATTTAGTATAGATAGATTATAATTAAGACACTCATCAAAATGGCTGATAGGTTCTTGGTTCTGTGCTTGGCAACGATTCGTCCCTGGGTAGTACCCACAGTATGCCCTTCAGATACGTTTCCTAGGTTCAGTCAATAAGCCACGAATTTCCCAGATATCTCATTTCACGACATTAAAACCTCAATCCTCAACCATCTCCATAGTCACCCTTCAGTTAATCACCAACAACCTAGAGATGACTAGTCAGCCCATTCATGTTGTTGCTCGAGCTCAATAGTCCATCAATTCAGTTTGCCAATAGCTACTCACTGAGTTTTAGTTCAATACCACCATAGGTCCACAATCAGCTTTCCGAATACCCATTATCCATAGGTAACCACATATTACCGTTTCAAAATGGCATTTTGTAATATTTTTAGTGGAAACATAAATTTGTAAAATGTTGAGGCTTTAAGATTTATAATTTTACTATGTATAATTTAATGATTTTATAAATTTCATGGTATTTTTCATAGAATAACGATATTATATTTTATTATTGATACTATATTAGGTATTTATTTACTTAATCACAACACTGAAGTATATTGCTAATTACAAATTTAAAAGAATAAATAACAGAACATTAGACCTCCAATAACAATTTAAGTTCATTAAAAAAACAAACATTTATAGAAGAGCTGAAATATCCCCAAGATAACTGCTCCTATTTACATAACAAATCCTCTAAAATACGCGAACTCCATTTGAGTCCGTATTTATTATTCAAAGAAGATAAAATCTAAACTTTGTCTTTACTTACATAATACTTTGCTAAATACACGGCTCACTTTTTCTCCGAAACTCTTATTATTTTAATATCTTCTATAAGCATTCGTTACCGAATATCACCCACAAGCTTTGTTGAAATGTATTATTTAAGTCATACTATATATTAGTAAATGATACATGTTAAATTCAAATAGTAAAAAATAATCAATAATATTTCAATTAATATTGTTTTTTATTATTTTCATAACATTTATTGTATCAATTTCATCATATAAACCATAAAAACCTTATAAATTAGTACCATGTAATACATGACACTACTTTAGGATAGCTTTGCTATACACCTAGGTACACAAATCAATATTTGTGTTGTTGTTCTTGTATTTAAAATATATTCAACAAGATTTATTATTGGAACGTACAATTACCTAACTAAAAGTACCCGTTATTTTTAACTATTGTAATTGATTTCGGTTTATAATAAATTTTGTACCACTTTGAAACAATATTTTGTGTCTTATATCCGATACCCTTGACACCATAAAGTGTAAAATTTACATTTTTTTTTAAACGTCTCTCGTTATTTCAACAATTGGTATAAAAAACATTATGGATTAAAATAAATATAAAAAATATGTTTTTATTAAAGAATGTTTGTTTTGACAAAGAGCATTTTTAATATGTCTTTGTTTTAAGCCAACCTAATTAAATGTCTTCACAAACAATATAACTAACTCATTAGGAACTGTTTCCACCAATTTTACTTGTTTTGTCTATGCTCTTGTGTATGCTCTTAGTATAATAATCGTTGGAGATTTCCATACTTAAAAAATCATTATGATACATTTTTTT
>JAQYXR010001324.1:0-35448 GCA_030545055.2 Neoaliturus tenellus | reverse complement strand
TGATGAAATTAGATATGAAATATCAGGTGTAACAGTTGATTCTACTAAAAAAGTAGGTATTGCAACAACTTTAAAGGGATTAACATCTATATCACCTAATGAAACCAATTTAATACAACCTGCAGGATGGGTTTTACCTGCAAAAGACACAATCACTCCAGATACAAATGGAAATTTTGATTTCCATATTCCGTTACGTTTGTTGCTTGGTTTTGCTGAAGATTATAGGAAAATAATATTAAACGTTAAACAAGAATTAGTTTTGTTGAGATCTTCAAACGATAAAGATATTATTAAAGCTCCAGACGGTACAACAGATGCAACTTTAGAATGGAAATTAACATTAGACAAAATTGTATGGAGAGTTCCACATGTAAAATTAGCTGACGAGCATAGAATGCTACTATTAAGAAAGTTAAAGGCTGATCGTGATATTGTAATTCCTTTTAGAAGTTGGGAATTTCATGAACATCCCAGCTTGCCAACTACGGATCGACACACTTGGACAGTTAAAACATCTAATTATGTGGAACGAGCCAGGTATATTATATTTGGTTTACAAACAGGCAGAAGAGACACCATCACCAAACATGCAGGCCAATTTGATCATTGCAACTTGAAAAATATTAAAGTTTATTTAAATTCACAATTTTTCCATACGATAATTTAAATGTGTCATTCGCTAATAAAAAGTACAGCATATTGTACGATATGTATGCAAGATTCCAAAGTTCATATTATGGTAAAACGAATGCACCTTTACTATCACCAGAAAAATACTTAGATGGTTACCCTATAGTTGTAATCGATTGTTCTAAACAAAATGAATCGGTAAAATCATCAAGTGTAGATATAAAAATAGAAATGGAATTCAACGCGCCTATATCGGCTAATACAACTGCATACTGTTTAATTCTACATGATAAAATCGTAACATACACACCTTTAACTGGAATTGTTAAAAATGTATTGTAAAAAACCGGTTTTCCTACATTCCAATGCATTCCGCGAGTATAAAAGCAGAGCGTTCAGCTCGCTCCTCATCAGTTTGTTGCCTGTTGTTGTATGGGTAGCATCTTATTCAATATGGCTTCTCCTAGTGGTACACAAGAAAATGTAGTAGATATTGAGAAGGAGATATCCGACTTTTTAGATCTTCAAGGTCAACCGGAGGGAGATGAACACAACGCTTGCGGACAACTCCACGCCAGTAATAATGTTGAGGAAAAAGGTAAAAGAAGAAAGAATGCACACAAGAGGAAAAGGGATATTGAAGATAATATTTCTCCTAACATATTGAGTGAGGTATTCTTGCGAATATTTTATCCAATCTCATCCAGTTTAGACAAAAGTGTTTTAATCGGTGTTATGAAATCGACGGATTATTCACCTACTGTAATTTTGACTCATGGACCCAAAATGATTTTGTTCACCGATAGTGCTTGGGAATCTTTTATGAAGCACTTGCATCTGCTAGAATGCTATTTAACTAGTAACATGTATGGAAGAAAGACAAGAGTAGGACTTTTGGATTCAAATGTGGAAATTGATATTATAAAGAATCGTGGTGACCATCAATTGCGGTTTAGAGACACAACAAGACATGATAACAAGATTCAACTTAATCGAGAAGAGTTTTTTATTCTAACCTGTGCAACTGAACCAATAACAAGATACTTGAGACAACTAGTGTTTTCAAGTTCTATTATTAAAGATTATTTGGAAGACACTTTGGACAAACAACCGGACGCACCTATATTGTACGGACCTGTGGATACTTCTATATTTAATAGGGTTCCTCATGAAGTACAAATGTGGAGACAGTTGGAAAAATACGCTCAACTACATACGAAATCAGTAAAACAGGAAGAAGAGGAAGAAGGAGGAGAAGAATCAAGTGTTAGTGATGAAAATGAAAACAAGGAGAATGTAAAGATGGAAACTTAGATGACAATGGTTGGTTTTTAAAACAATATCAAAGACTTTGTGGGGTTAGGCCTACCGGGGACGGTGCCCACGTTAAATATACACCAACGCGCCAACAACTGTACGGCCTGGTATAAAAGTCGTACCTACCGTGGTGTGGAAATCAGTTGATCTTTGGACTTCGTTATGAGCAGACGAGTGGCCTTCGCAATGGACAAGGAAGAAGAACAAGTAAAGTCCAAACCTGGTATAATTGAGTTCCAAGCGTTTCGGGTAATGACGATAGATTTATCATAAAAGAACTTGTGTTTTTCGACATCAATACAAGTGTTCCATATACATTTTTGTTCAAACCACCATGTTCTTATTCATCATATACTAGCAAAGCCGCTACTACCAACAGGTGGATTTCAAAATATTTCCATCATATCGATTGGTATGATGGTTTTGCAAGTTACACAGACTTGTATCACATCATGCATCAGTTTTCAAACAGGTTTACCAATATTTATACAAAAGGACTGGAAAAGAAGAGATGGATCGAAGGATTTACTCATGTTCCGGTTAATGATGTGGACTTGGATAAAAACTACAAGTATACGATGGAAAATGTTTGTATTTGTACTAAAAGTCCAGAACATGAAAAAGATAGACATTGCGCTTTAAAAAACGCCTATAAACTCGCATCTTACCTTCAAAGTGGGGAAGTGGGGAGTGGTGGGGGTGACGGGGGTTATATAAGTGAGGAGCAGACCGGGACCTGGCATGAGTATTACTCGAGATTCCTAGACGACAACATCTCCCAGCAAGAAGACGAAGAAGACAATTTTTAACTCAACCATGGCATCTCACCAGTTCCTGCAAACTTTGGTTGAGCAGTTCAATGCTCACTCCAAATCTACCATACTACCTGTCAAGAAGTGTTCCGAACTTAAAGATGAGAAGCACTACATTATCCACGCCATGAAGAAGATGGAGACTACAGTTGGAGAGGCCATCTGCTGCAGTCTTAGCGAGGCACCGTTCACTCCGGGGGATGAGCCCAAGTTCCAAGTCTACCTGCCGAAACGGTTCGTCCATCTCCTCCAGAACGAGGATCTGCGCTCCATCCAACCCGGCTGTCTCTACCTGGTTTCCCACGGTTGCACGGGTAGCAATTCCACCGAGTTGACCATCCACATCGTCGACAAGCAGCAGTGTTAGATTTAAGTTTTACTGTTGTACATATGTTATTGTAATGTTTTATAAATAAACCATAAAAGACAAAAAAATACAAAAGACAAAAAAAATGCAACATATCAATATGTGAGGTTTGTCACATATTGATATGTTGCATTTTTTTTTTTAAACTTCGCGGGTGACCTTGACCTTTGACCTTTGCATTTCACAGTTACCCCCACCACCAAGCTAAAGGTCAAACCTGCTTCGATGCAAACACCCCCACCACTTTTTTATAGTACCCCCAAGCGCTGTGCCTCAGCTTCATTTCAACTCCGACGGTCAACCGTACAACATCAAGATGTCTCTCAATGTAAGTTGTGCTAGTTACGAGGAGGTAACCATTAAGACTCAGCAGGAGCTGAATGACTTGTACAAGGAGTTGCAGCTGATGGTGGCGCGAGGCTACCGTATAAATGTGCAAGTCTACGCAATCTCCGACACCAAAAAGAAGAGTCTGAACATTACTCTTCTCCAGCGACTTCATCACCGGTGTCCATGAAGACTGAAGCGAGCCAGACTTTGGATTATTTCAGCTGACTAGCAGTTGTCCTCCTTCTTCTTACCATTGTAGAATATGTTTATTTCTTTGTTATATTAAAGATGTAAAAGAGAAAAAACACCTATCTTGTTACTGACATATGTGCTCAGTAACAAGATAGGATTTTTTAAAACACAATTTGGATGACCTTGAAACTTCCCCCACCACTTTTTTATAGTACCCCCAAGCGCTGTGCCTCAGCTTCATTTCAACTCCAACGGTCAACCGTACAACATCAAGATGTCTCTCAATGTAAGTTGTGCTAGTTACGAGGAGGTAACCATTAAAACTCAGCAGGAGCTGAACGATTTGTACAAGGAGTACGAAAAGGAGGTTGTCAACAAAACCGATGATCAACAATTGTGGGACTCCTCTATTGTAGAAAAGGAATTACATGCAGCCGTCGAAGCTGTCGAGGAAAAGGAAAAGAACCTCAGGCAGCTCTGGTTGGCTCAGATGGATATTTGCGGATCTGTGCCGCGTGATGATTTTGAACTTCAATGTCAGATGGCGATCACCCAGCAACTAGAAGAAGCCGAAAAGGAGCTAAAGAGTGGAGGTACTATCCGGGCGGAGGTGAAAACTGAGAAACATGAAGAATATAACGAATATGATGATTAAACGTACTGTTAATCCCAATCCTTTTAGTTTTAAGTGGTTATGTTATAAGTAAATAGAAAAAGTTTCCTTTTTTTTAAAACTCCATTTGGATGGCCTTGAAATTTCCCCCACTACTCTGTAATACCAGCATTGCTCGCTGCAACAAGCATCATTCCTCCTCCAACAACCATGGCGGACACACCTGCTTGCAATGCCATGTCTTCCACCGAAGATGTACCCACTACGAATTGGAAATTGACAATCGACAACGTGCATTATTTAGAAACCATCTGCGATTGGATGAAGTCTATTCTCCTCGACAACCCGGGAATAAAGCTCAAGGTCACTTTAGATTATGATTGGTCTGAAGTTATACTGCAGCAAGACGATCAACAATCACCGGAGTATTTGTCAAATTTACCATTGTCAACCATATATGTTACAAATGAGGTGGAAAGGGAAGAAGAGGAGCATGGGGTTTAGAGTTTCTTATTTTTTAAAACCCAATTTGGATGACCTTGAGATTTCCCCCCCCCCCCCACCACTTCCCATATACCTAGAGTGCACAGGGGCGGACAGTCAGTCGCTCGGTGTCCGTCGTAGGGTGCACATCGCGGTTGCTACTCCAATTCCTGACAATTTGGGGTAGTTCAAGGTTACCACACTTCTACAACTTCGAGGTCATCACACTTTAAATCTGGGACGGGATCAACTTGTAGTATTTCTGTGTTTTCACTCAAGGTCATCACACTTTAACTCTGGGACGGTATCAACTTGTGGTATTTCTATGTTTTTACTCAAGGTCATCACACTTTAACATGTAACTTTAAGGTAGCACCGAAACGGTGCTACCCGGCTTGACATTTTCAAGTTTCTCAAGGTCATCGCAATTTCCCCCACCACTTCCCATATACCTAGAGTGCGCGGGGCCGAACAGTCAGTCGCTCGGTGTCTGTCGTAGGGTGCGCATCGCGGTTGCAGTAATGGTCGAATGGGGGCTTCTGGGCCAGTTCGAGGTCACCCGAGCGGTGTCACATGGCGGTTTAGGCAGAGTAACGTTGCAAACTTCAAATTTCCTCGGCACTTTTGCTGTTTCTCATCGCAAATTCGCTCCAAGTCGTCAAGGTCATGGTAACTGTGACTAAAACTCGGAGCGTAGTGCGAGAAACAGCAAAAGTGCCGAAAAATTTTAGGTTTCAGCGTGACCTTGACCTTTTGTGACATCGATGACGTCATCTTGGTGACGTAAGGGGTGATGACGTCATCAGCACGTCATTTCTGTGACGTCATGGGTGTGACGTCATGGATGTGACGTCATTGGTGATGACGTCATCGATGATGCAATCGATGACGTCATCGATGAGGTCATTGACCTCGATGACGTCATCGATGACGTCATCCCTCAGGTGACCTTGAACTGTTCCAAAAGCCCCCATTCCCCACTACTGCCCTACAACGGAATATGAACATATTACGACAAAAACAGAGTACCCTCTTATAAAAAATAAACAGTATTAGTAGAGTACCTAGAGGGCCATCTAAATAATAACAGTTGAATAAGTAGACGTTACTTCCATCACATGTATTAGACATGTAATTGCTGGTTTTGAGATTTCCAAGATGGCGGAAATGAGTGGTGGATACACGTGGCCAGTCAGCTGTGGAGCGAGGATAGGGCTGTGATTTGGAGGAAATTGGATTGGTCAGCTTATTTTAAACTAGATTATCTTTAATAAATAATAAATAAATCACCGTTTGCTTCAAACCATGGAAAAAATAACGAATTTAACATAAAATTATTAGCGATACTGACAAATTAAAAGAAATAAAGAATATTTTTTAAAACCATAAATTAGCTTTATGTTCGAAATGAAGCCTATTAACTAAAATTCCTTTATTCTTAATTTATGAACAATATGAATGAAGTTTCAAATAGCTATCAACAGCTAGCTACTGCGGAATAAAACAGCCTAGAAACAAAGCATATAAACCTCATTATATAACGAACAAAAATGCTGATTATAATGAATTTGTAAATTAACTGCAATAGTTGATAAAGTATTCGTTCTCATGGTAGTCATTATTCAGCTTTGGATCATTATATTCAATATGTTGTCTTTTATGGAGGCCGAGGTTTTAAACACTATCACAAAACCTTTGTTTACTGGACTCAAAGAGAAGAAATAGCAAAATCAAACCAAAATCTTAAATTTAGAGTTTAAACTGTGAGTTCTAGAACATTTGGATAATACTAGTTAATATGCCAGATTTACATTACCAAGAATATTATCATTAAAATACCTCATCGTTTTTACTACCAGTACACCAAGTTGGAGGACTAGTGGGTAGCGCTCGGCCATCTAATGATTTATAATGCCACCAAAGAAGATTGAAATTCATTATGAAGCTGCCTTTTTGCCGCTAATTACAGTGAACCTCTGACCTTTGTGTCCAATACATTGGAGCTGCAGTCTACGACCCGCTGCTATTTGGAGGATAATGAAGACGATTAGGCATCTAAAACTGTTATGATGGACAGGCGACTCTTGATCCTCAGTTTTTCAAATCTACATGTGAATGAACTTAATGACATTTAAATATGAAGTGGAAGACGTTTATATATTGCCTGTGAAGAGTGGGAGGAAGAATGTGGGGGTGGACGAACGTGTCTGACCGCGTCTGACGTGTCTACTCCTTAGCTATCATCAACTCAATACATTATCTTATAGGTAATTCAAGAAAAAGTGTAAATTTTTAGGAAATGCTGCAAGGCGTTTAGTGAACGACACATATTCCCGGATTATAGATACAGTATACAATCTCGAACTGTTCTTATAACACATAGTGCATGTTCTTTCACCCAAGCAAGAGAATATGTTGCCTTTTTGTGATGCCCTGTTCTGATAGGCCTCATTTATGCACGCGATTTGTGACGCGCGATTTGAAAACGCGCGATTCCTGGGAGCATTGAATTCAATTGGACCGTTTATGCACGCGGTATGATGTCGCGCGATTTTTTGTGCCGCGCAATTTCTAAATAAAATTGCCCTCTCCTAGAAAAACGCGCGATTTTAAAGTCGCGCGACTTGTCAAAGTATATTGGGCCAAATGGTGCCGTTTATGCAATCGCGCGTTTTCCAGAAATCGCGCGACTTCCGGTGAGCAGTGCTGCCACCATCAGTACGCCACCTGTTGTATTTGTCAGTCTGTGTTGACCACTGATGAGGAGCGGGATATGGCTACCTACCCTCAACACAGAAGAATTTATTGCTAGCATTTCTTGTGTAGAAAACGCCAATCCTTGCACTAGACCTGGTTCAACACCTTTAAGCCGAACAACTAACTCATCAAAATAGATTACGCTCATTCTAAAATAGTTAAAAAAACTTGTCGATGTCGTTTCTCAACCACCCGTTCAAGTTTCGAAATGCTCTGTCTGCATATCGAGCAGAATTTATAGGGTGAACGTCCCATCGTCGCCTCCTCCTCTTCTTAACCAACAGGAAATAGCCTAACCATACACCAAGCATGGATCCATTTGATCGACTGACGTAGAAGTGAAGCTGTTGGTAGTACTGAAAATCGCGCGACTTGAAAAAACGCGATTTTTTGGCACATTCTCGAAGTCGCACTGCCGCGCGGCCGTGTCGCGCGGCACAAATCGCGTGCATAAATGGGGCCATAGGCAAGCATGTTTCTTTTCCTCCTCTTTTCTCAGCTTGTGAAAAGATTTCTTTTCCCCCATGGCTACGCCCTACAGGCTTTAAAAGTTTCAACGTTCATCTTATGGAAGAAGGATAATTGATTGAATAATTTAACAGTTGGTGTAAGAACAAATTTTATAAAATAAAAAAACAAATATTTTTGTTTTACGTAAAGAATTTTCAACTAATTGGGTCCATATATACTCAAATTTTGATTTAATTTCTACCATTAGGCGATCTCTAGTAACAATATTAAAACACAATCGGTATTTTTTCCCCTGAAGACCCTAAATCGACTCTTGACCAGCTCACAATAAAAATAAACCGACAGGTCCGAAGCATTATCGCCTGACGAACCTGTAGTAACCCCTCGCCGGCGCGGCGGCCCCGCGACTTCAGCGCCACCTGTTGTCAGTTCCGGTGACTGAGACCGGAAGTACGGGTAGTGGTTCCGTATCCTCCCCTCGCCTCCGAGCCTCCTCCACTGCACCGTCGCCGCCGCCGAGTATGTTAATGTACCCCATATACTGTACCGACACAGAGAGCACAGAGGTTTGTGGGTTATTGTAACATCCAATTACTTTATTGGCATTTCACACGACAACAAAGAGACTGTTACTGCACAAACGTCTTGATCCATTATACATACAGTAAATACTGCAGTGAACAATACGATCATTATTGTACTGTGATTGTCTGTTATTGATTAAACAGTTGATTATCCGCAATGAACCAATGATGATGAAAATTTAATACTGTACCGACAATTGATGGTTTAAACGGTATTTTAATTCAATTGAAAACATATTTATTGTTTCATACACCGTACAAAGAAGAACAGTCACGTATTCCATTTTCCTAAAAACTAAAAAAATTGTCACTCCTCTGTACTTGTGAAAAATGGCATCACGTACGTTCAAAACCCATCCTACCTTCTTCACTCCACAGAGTATAACAATATACAGTACCCGGGGAGGTAAACTTAACCGTTTCATGCGACTTCATCTGCAGCGCACTGAGCGAGACACAGACGTCGCGGGCGCGATGAACCGTCACACCCGTGGCGCGTGCGGCCGTCACGCCGGGCGGACCATGGGAAGACGCGCTGGGAACCTCTGGAGTCGCTCCCGGACCGACAAGGTTCCTGCATTATCACCGTCACCGCGGGGACCGTTAGCAACGCCGTGTAACGTGCAGGCGAGAGGACACTACCGGTTAATTGCTGACACTCCCATCGATGGCTTTGTTTGGCGAGTTTTTGTGCGGAGAGAGTTGTGAAAGTTTTTCACCAGAAAATCAGAAACAAAGCATTGCCATGCAGTGTTTGAATAATTTGAATGGGAAATTACTAGTTTGTCTCAATGCTAATTAAATTATTCATTGATTTTTCTTAAATAGTTCTGTATTGTTGTGTTAAAAAGGTAGAACATACAGTATCACCTATATAAGCTATAGATATCAGTAAGATATAATTTAATATTATGTATGTGATGTATGTATTACTATATTTTTCGCTAGAACACAGAAACAACTGATATTCTAAACTGAGTAGGGGAGACCGGGGCTGAGAGTCACACGGGTTGGTTGTCACAAAGCTTATAACTTCTGCCACGAACTAGCTTTTGCGCTAGTTTTGCGAGTGCTGTTTCTTCCTTTAGTATGGAGATAACTGTTCTAGAGAGTGGGTGTATATCTGTACTTTCCAATGAATTTTGGCTTTTTCTGATTTTACTCCTGGCGAGTAAATTTTCTTGTCACTTAATTATTTTTTACCATTCTTATCTTATGAGTTATAAACAAAAGTTCCATTTTATAACATTATGCATATTGTGAGGTATTAAATCTGATTTATTGCTAAAGCAAACGATTACCAGTTTTCGGTATACCTACATCGATCTTTGTAAAAATTGGCGGCATGGGGCAAGTTGTCACATACAGTAAGGGGTTGGTTGTCACATGTTAATCAAATAGTTAATTTGCAGTTAAGTTTTATGTTTTCAAAACCACTTGAATTTATTAAGTTTAATTTATTGGTGTCATTTTTTTATTAACCTATTGTTACTTTTGAATGTTTTGTTTGATTTTACCCATATCAATAATTTATACATATTCTTATTTTTATCCATAAGAAATACTAGGGACAACGAACCCCAGCCATTGTGACAACATGCCCCGCCATAGGGGCTGGTTGACACACTTGTACTGCTCTTTTTAAACATTTTTTATAAATATTTGTCGTATAGATTTCAATTTGAAAAAAATATATAATGTAAAAAAAGTTAATTTCAAATGATAAATATATTTTTAATAAACTAAGATTACGAATAACTTTCTAAAAATTAACAATCTAAAAAGTGTGACAACCATCCCCGGTCTCCCCTATACATGAATACACTGCCTTGACAAAAATACACCTATTAAATCCGGAACCCCTTTTTTAGAGTTATATTGGGTACTAAACTAGCACTCTTGTAGACCCCAAAATAATAAAAACTTAAATACATAACTTTTAATTCAGGGAGTTCTGCATTTAATGATGTAAATGCAGATAACATCGATATGGGAAGATAGTCCTAGATGTTTTTCTTACCTCAATGTGTGTTATGATCCAAATACGTTTCATAGACGTTGTAATCAAAATGATTAACTACATGTACAGTATTCGTCACTTTTTTGGTGGATTTCAAAGCAGATCGGATTAAGACCTTCTTCAAATAGGTCTAATGAACCGAAGAAGCCATCCTCTAACTAACGGATATTTATCACACAAAAACATCACACTGTTTTTATGTAACCACACACTTCCTGTAATAAGCAGCCTAGACTGGTGTTCATCTCACCATCACCCTCCCCTTAACCGCAAATTCCTTAAATATTTACCCACCACTTCCCTATATCTTCTCCACCACTCTTTTCCGGCCTTTTGGGTTGAACTTCAGTGTATGTGTACGATGAACTAATGCAGAGGTTAACGATATCCCAACATAACTACTTTATGCTAGTTAATTCAATTACAACGTCCATTGTTAGTGTTCTTAGCACAACGTTCAAACCTTAATGTACCCTTCCTTCCTTACGATCATTCTCTTATCTTCATATCACCTGTAGTACCGATAAATATATTTCAGGTATCATTTATGCAGTGAAATATATTTTTTGTTGACTTTCTGACGATTTGTGTAAACCTTGAGAGCTTCTTATTGTTATGTCTCCATGGACCTTGTCTGTGTGCGTAATATACAGGAATGCTCCGAAGCGTTACAGCAATGCACTAATGATGTCATTTCTGTTGCAGGGCCCGACAACCGATGTTTCCTGGAGACCGGCGGCTCGGCGGAGAGTTTCTTCGTCAGCGAAGATCTGCCGGTCGGCTCTGTCGTCGGTAAGCACAGATTTTGATATCCTTTTAAACAAGATGGAACATGAAAATGCGTATAAAACAAGATAAAACTCTTTCCTAATTGTGCGATACTTTGACCTACCTTTTGTCCCATTTATTTTTTGTACTCAATTAAAGATGGTTTAAAGCTTTTCTATTGGGAGAACGGAATGAGTACCGGTACATTCCAAAGTAGCTGAAAGTAGTACTATCAAAAGAAATTTAAAATTTAAACATTTAAAAAAATTTAAGGTTCAAGAAATTTACTAAATAATTTATAAAGAAAAAGTTAAACTGTCTCAATGATTCCAAAATTGTTTAAGTAAAGTTTTCCTTGTCAAGAAATGTATAGTTTTTTTTATCATAATTGTTCATCTAAAAATATTATTGCCCTCTGTCAAAGAGACAATAGGCCTAGAGATTTAGTAAAAATAAATGTCATGCAATGTATGAAGAGGTTTGTCTGTAAGAAAAGCTCCCCAATTTTGATAAAAATAGTCAGAAAATTATATTGACAACTGAACTTTATGAAGTTGTAGGAAGTAAATTGTATTGCTTTACAGTATTGCCATTGGCTGTAAACACTAAAGTACTACTTCCCATCCAACACGTGGTTCTAATAGTGAAGTTTGGGTTGGGTTAACTACATCATGGTGCGTCAAACCAGAGGTGCTGACCTAATCTAAGTTGTAATTATAGATTTAGTTTTAGACCGCTGTTAAAACACATTATTAAAACATAAACGGAATCCTTAGTTATAAAATATTTTTTGCATTATTAAGAATAGTTTTGTAATTATTAATTTACTTATCATTTGTCACTTGTAATTCATGTCCTCAGCAAGAGATCACACTACCGTAAATATTCTTTTAACTCACCTATGCAATTATGCTATGATGAGAATATTCCATTAGTGTACACCATAGGCTATAATAGTTCTTAGTATTGATTTTGAAGTATTATGCTGTGCCGGGATTGTGCCCGCCGCAACTTCAGCACTTTCACGAGTGCGTTTGGCCGTCAACTGCATGCAGGCGGCAGGCTTATTGGGAAATTATGCGGCCAGGGTGCCCACGAGGGGGGGGATGGTGGCAATGACTCTGATAGCGTCATAAGATTTTTCGGGAAAAGATTTTAAGATCATAAAAATACAAAACAAAAATTTATATTTATTTTCATATAGAATTTCATACTTAAATTTGTGGTAAATTGTTTAGTTATTATAATTTTTGTTCACTATTGCAAAAAAGGTAACTGTCGAACGTCCACGAATTATTTGTCCTATCGAATATCCACAGTCATTAGTGAGGATTATGAGGTAAACTCGAGAAGGAAAAACTATCGAATTCCCACAGCGGCCACGCGGTCATGTAGAGACAGCCAGACCGCTCAGAGTCCGAGGAAATGGGAATTTTATTTTCCTGCCGTACCCACCCCTTATGAAAAACAACTGCCGTTCTTAGAGAGGTGTCGTGTGACAGAACGAGAAGGTACTGCATTATTGCACAAACGATGGTAAAAATAATTTTCTGTTGGGTTTAACAATAAGTGATTATAACTATCTATCAGTAAATCTTCTGTTTGTAAAATCGTGCGTATTGTTTTAAAATAACAAGCCATATGTGTCAGTTATGATTTTTGTCCACAGCATAACGTTACTTATTTCACAAAAAATTATGTAGCCTATATCCGTATATTTTTACGAACACAAAAAATCATTTACTTATGCATATCTGTCGATAATCTTGGTGACGCGGTAAAAAACATAATGATATTGCATAATTCTGTCTTCATTCTAAAATAAAAACAATAAAAATACCTACAAATTGGGTTTCCATGGCAATTCATTATACAAGATCCTAACATATTTTTGGAAAAGTTAGTCAATCTGATACAAAATCTTAAGTTATGAAATTTAAAATCTTTAAAATTGTTAAATTTCAATAAATTACTCACTTTCAAGAAAACCATTCCAGATTCAACCGGTTCATCTATGAGGAAGCTTCGACCAGGAACATGAAACATGTACATTCAATAATATACACGTGTTAAATAAGGTTGCTCACAACCAGGAACATGATGGATGAACACTCAGTACTCCTTCACGTGAAAAATAAGGAAGCTCCCAAACAGGAACATGATAGATGGACACTCAATACTCCTTCACGTAAAAAATAAGGGAGCTCCCGACCAAGAACATGATGAATAAACATTCAATACTTCTCCACGTGAAAAATAAGGGAGCTCCCGACCAGGAACATGATGAATAGACATTCAATACTTCTCCACGTAAAAAATAAGGGAGCTCCCGACCAAGAACATGATGAATAGACAGTCAATACTTCTTCACGTGAAAAAATAAGGGAGCTCCCGACCAAGAACATGATGAATAGACATTCAATACTTCTCCACGTGAAAAATAAGGGAGCTCCCGACCAAGAACATGATGAATAGACAGTCAATACTTCTCCACGTTTAAAATAAGGGAGCTCCCGACCAAGAACATGATGAATAGACGGTCAATACTTCTTCACGTGAAAAATAAGGGAGCTCCCGACCAAGAACATGATGAATAGACATTCAATACTTCTCCACGTGAAAAATAAGGGAGCTCCCGACCAAGAACATGATGAATAGACAGTCAATACTTCTCCACGTGAAAAATAAGGGAGCTCCCGACCAGGAACATGATGAATAGACATTCAATACTTCTCCACGTAAAAAATAAGGGAGCTCCCGACCAAGAACATGATGAATAGACAGTCAATACTTCTTCACGTGAAAAAATAAGGGAGCTCCCGACCAAGAACATGATGAATAGACATTCAATACTTCTCCACGTGAAAAATAAGGGAGCTCCCGACCAAGAACATGATGAATAGACAGTCAATACTTCTCCACGTTTAAAATAAGGGAGCTCCCGACCAAGAACATGATGAATAGACGGTCAATACTTCTTCACGTGAAAAATAAGGGAGCTCCCGACCAAGAACATGATGAATAGACATTCAATACTTCTCCACGTGAAAAATAAGGGAGCTCCCGACCAAGAACATGATGAATAGACAGTCAATACTTCTCCACGTTTAAAATAAGGGAGCTCCCGACCAAGAACATGATGAATAGACATTCAATACTTCTCCACGTGAAAAATAAGGGAGCTCCCGACCAAGAACATGATGAATAGACAGTCAATACTTCTCCACGTTTAAAATAAGGGAGCTCCCGACCAAGAACATGATGAATAGACGGTCAATACTTCTTCACGTGAAAAATAAGGGAGCTCCCGACCAAGAACATGATGAATAAACATTCAATACTTCTCCACGTGAAAAATAAGGGAGCTCCCGACCAAGAACATGATGAATAGACATTCAATACTTCTCCACGTGAAAAATAAGGGAGCTCCCGACCAAGAACATGATGAATAGACAGTCAATACTTCTCCACGTTTAAAATAAGGGAGCTCCCGACCAAGAACATGATGAATAGACGGTCAATACTTCTTCACGTGAAAAATAAGGGAGCTCCCGACCAAGAACATGATGAATAAACATTCAATACTTCTCCACGTGAAAAATAAGGGAGCTCCCGACCAGGAACATGATGAATAGACATTCAATACTTCTCCACGTAAAAAATAAGGGAGCTCCCGACCAAGAACATGATGAATAGACAGTCAATACTTCTCCACGTTTAAAATAAGGGAGCTCCCGACCAAGAACATGATGAATAGACGGTCAATACTTCTTCACGTGAAAAATAAGGGAGCTCCCGACCAAGAACATGATGAATAGACATTCAATACTTCTCCACGTGAAAAATAAGGGAGCTCCCGACCAAGAACATGATAAATAGACCGTCAATACTTCTTCACGTGAAAAATAAGGGAGCTCCCGACCAAGAACATGAGGAATAGACATTCAATACTTCTCCACGTGAAAAATAAGGGAGCTCCCGACCAAGAACATGATGAATAGACCGTCAATACTTCTCCACGTTTAAAATAAGGGAGCTACCGACCAAGAACATGATGAATAGACATTCAATACTTCTCCACGTGTAAAATAAGGGAGCTCCCGACCAAGAACATGATGAATAGACAGTCAATACTTCTCCATGTTTAAAATAAGGGAGCTCCCGACCAAGAACATGATGAATAGACATTCAATACTTCTCCACGTGAAAAATAAGGGAGCTACCGACCAGGAACATGATGAATAGTCATTCAATACTTCTCCACGTAAAAAATAAGGGAGCTCCCGACCAAGAACATGATGAATAGACAGTCAATACTTCTTCACGTGAAAAAATAAGGGAGCTCCCGACCAAGAACATGATGAATAGACATTCAATACTTCTCCACGTGAAAAATAAGGGAGCTCCCGACCAAGAACATGATGAATAGACAGTCAATACTTCTCCACGTTTAAAATAAGGGAGCTCCCGACCAAGAACATGATGAATAGACGGTCAATACTTCTTCACGTGAAAAATAAGGGAGCTCCCGACCAAGAACATGATGAATAGACATTCAATACTTCTCCACGTGAAAAATAAGGGAGCTCCCGACCAAGAACATGATGAATAGACAGTCAATACTTCTCCACGTTTAAAATAAGGGAGCTCCCGACCAAGAACATGATGAATAGACATTCAATACTTCTCCACGTGAAAAATAAGGGAGCTCCCGACCAAGAACATGATGAATAGACAGTCAATACTTCTCCACGTTTAAAATAAGGGAGCTCCCGACCAAGAACATGATGAATAGACGGTCAATACTTCTTCACGTGAAAAATAAGGGAGCTCCCGACCAAGAACATGATGAATAAACATTCAATACTTCTCCACGTGAAAAATAAGGGAGCTCCCGACCAAGAACATGATGAATAGACATTCAATACTTCTCCACGTGAAAAATAAGGGAGCTCCCGACCAAGAACATGATGAATAGACAGTCAATACTTCTCCACGTTTAAAATAAGGGAGCTCCCGACCAAGAACATGATGAATAGACGGTCAATACTTCTTCACGTGAAAAATAAGGGAGCTCCCGACCAAGAACATGATGAATAAACATTCAATACTTCTCCACGTGAAAAATAAGGGAGCTCCCGACCAAGAACATGATGAATAGACAGTCAATACTTCTCCACGTTTAAAATAAGGGAGCTCCCGACCAGGAACATGATGAATAGACATTCAATACTTCTCCACGTAAAAAATAAGGGAGCTCCCGACCAAGAACATGATGAATAGACAGTCAATACTTCTCCACGTTTAAAATAAGGGAGCTCCCGACCAAGAACATGATGAATAGACGGTCAATACTTCTTCACGTGAAAAATAAGGGAGCTCCCGACCAAGAACATGATGAATAGACATTCAATACTTCTCCACGTGAAAAATAAGGGAGCTCCCGACCAAGAACATGATAAATAGACCGTCAATACTTCTTCACGTGAAAAATAAGGGAGCTCCCGACCAAGAACATGAGGAATAGACATTCAATACTTCTCCACGTGAAAAATAAGGGAGCTCCCGACCAAGAACATGATGAATAGACCGTCAATACTTCTCCACGTTTAAAATAAGGGAGCTACCGACCAAGAACATGATGAATAGACATTCAATACTTCTCCACGTGTAAAATAAGGGAGCTCCCGACCAAGAACATGATAAATAGACAGTCAATACTTCTCCATGTTTAAAATAAGGGAGCTCCCGACCAAGAACATGATGAATAGACATTCAATACTTCTCCACGTGAAAAATAAGGGAGCTACCGACCAGGAACATGATGAATAGTCATTCAATACTTCTCCACGTGAAAAATAAGGGAGCTCTCGACCAGGAACATGATGAATAGACATTCAATACTTCTCCACGTGAAAAATAAGGGAGCTCCCGACCAAGAACATGATGAATAGACATTCAATACTTCTCCACGTGAAAAATAAGGAAGCTCTCGACCAGGAACATGATGAATAGTCATTCAATACTTCTCCACGTAAAAAATAATGTAGCTCCCGACCAAGAACATGATGAATAGACAGTCAATACTTCTCCACGTTTAAAATAAGGGAGCTCCCGACCAAGAACATGATGAATAAACATTCAATACTTCTCCACGTGAAAAATAAGGGAGCTCCCGACCAAGAACATGATGAATAGACAGTCAATAGTTCTTCACGTGAAAAATAAGGGAGCTCTCGACCAGGAACATGATAGATGAACACTCAGTACTCCTTCACGTGAAAAATAAGGGAGCTCCCAAACAGGAACATGATAGATGGACACTCAATACTCCTTCACGTGAAAAATAAGGGAGCTCCCGTCCAAGAACATGATGAATAAACATTCAATACTTCTCCACGTGAAAAATAAGGGAGCTCCCGACCAAGAACATGATGAATAGACAGTCAATACTTCTTCACGTGAAAAATAAGGGAGCTCCCGACCAGGAACATGGTAGATGGACACTCAATATACTGCTTCACGTGAAAAATAAGGGAGCTCCCGACCAAGAACATGATGAATAGACATTCTATACTTCTCCACGTGAAAAATAAGGGAGCTACCGACCAAGAACATGAAAAATAAACATTCGGACATTCAATACTGGACAAGTGAAAACTAAGGGAGCTACCGACCTAAAAACATGGAAACTGGACATTCACTAGGCCTACTGTACAAGAGAAAACTAAAAGAGCTTCCAACCAGGAACACGAAAACTGTGCATTCAATACTATACAATGGAATCCAATGGCGATGGAAATTCGAATACAATATTGTACCTAAAATCCATATTTACTTTAATAAATTCTACAAATTTGTTTGTTTGAAAAATTGTTTATGATTTTGAGTTTACAAGTGATAGATAAATATAAATGCTCAGAGCAATGGAAACGTTCACTTAGAGAAGGTAAAATCAGCAAAGGTAAAAGTTTATGCTTTATTAAATGATATAAAAAATCTTCAGAAAATTTTCAAGTTCTCCAAAGATATCTGCAAACAGTCTGCACTTAGAAAAGATTGAATACAAGTACATTGCTTCTTAGCTTCTCATCATACAATTTATTTTTGCATTATATTATTAACATCCACAAACACTTGAACGTAGTCCATTTCTGAATGATTTCGTCAATGAAATTTGCATATATACTACAGTATTTAAATTTGTTTGGTTTTATAAAAAAAATACTATTATGGTAACTAAATTCCTCGGTTAGCCAACAAGAAGTTCTCGTGTCGGTGAAGGAACTTTGGAATTATTCTTTGTAAGTAAATTTTATGTAGAAGTTCTCTTTAACGATACACCACTCTTAATCTGTCAGTTGGAAAGGCTCTTAATACCGTAGGTTATTTTTCGTGCATTAATACACTGAAGGCATTTATAATGTTTTGATGGGGAACCATCCAAAGCTCGGTCTTAGTTCTGTCCAACGTCAACCTAATGTTAGATAACATCACGAATTAATAGCCCAATAAATGGCAACTGGGTCCGGTATCAAACAATCTTTAAAAGCTATCTCTGGATCGAAAAATACCAAATATAGTTGATGCACCTATGATAGTTTTTTTTTTTTTTTTTTTTTTTTTCTAGTAAATGTATATTTTGAAATTTAACTACACTTTTTCGTCAGTATGAAAAAAAATTGATTTCTCTATCAAAGGTTCTTGAAGTGGAAGGTGAAGGGTTACATTAGACTCTCCAATGTTGCCTAATAAAATTTGATGTATAGTAGTCTTTATCATATATCCACTGTTTCACTGTTGGTGTGTGGCAGGGACCCTCCGCATCCTGGGTGACCCAGGCCCCACCGGCAACATCGACCTGCGGCTCAAGGAGGTGGACAGCCCTGTGCGGATCGCGCCGGGCTCCAAGAACCTGACGCTCACCAGGAAACTCGACAAAGAGGTCAGATTGTTAACCAACTATTAATCAAATTTGCCAACTAAAAGTACCTTGATCATAAAATATTTTGCAAATGTCTTCCTGATAAAGAAAGACTTCTAATTTTTGTGCATAAAACTATAAAACTAGAGAATTCATCAGGAGACCTGCTGTAAATTTTCAATATTCTTCAGTTAGAATCACTTTTCAATTAGAAAATTAAGCACAACCCTCTTGTAAAATATATCATAATGTCAACAGCCTATATTATGTTTTATTATAATAACTATAGTCTAAATGGGTGATGCATTATTACTCAACTTTTTTCATACAAACTAATGAACTAACTCTTACTTTTTTTTAGGTACGCACCCAATAGCATTGTAAGTAAGCTGAATAATTCTACAAGTAATAAGTTATCAGGTAAAATCATACACAGTACGAAACAAGTTTTATGTATTCACAAAAGTCTAATTTGAGTACTTACTTCACAATTGCTACAACGAATTATCTTATTTGCAGGGCATCGATGGACCTTCCTCAGTCTACATTAATATTATCTGTGATAGGAGAAGAACTACAGTCCCGGTAACTAGCAAACTTTATTTCCCATAATGCTCATAGCATTAGCTGATACTGTATGACATTTTTTTTCGAGAGAAACCAAATCTAATTAACTAAAATATCTTAAGTTAACTGAAAACATTATACATTGAAATTATCACATGTCTCTTCCACGCAAAGATCACCATTATAAAAAATAAAATCCGTCTTTATTCTAGTAAATATTAAAGTATTACCAGGAGTTTAATATTTTCTGCAAAATAAAGGAAGTCCTTTTTTTGTAAGACTTCCTCTATGAACTACTAGAGTTAGGGTAGAAGCACAATAATATTGGTTGGAGAATTCACGTTATAATGAATTACTGAAAGTAACTGATACTTTCCTTGAAAAGTAACCTTATATCTTCAGATTAATGATTCCACTCAAGTGCTTTAATTTTTCTCAAAAATGATACTGTACTAGATGAATTGAACTACTTACGGAAACTTACGGAATTTATGGAACTTTTAATTGAGTTCATAATAAGTGAGTTGTTGATTATTAAAATAAACATACAGCCCACCCAGAATTTTTTAACATCCTGCAGAATAACCAAACATAAAATATACCAGTAGGAAATAAATAAAAATACATAATAGGCCTATCTGGAATATGAAGAGTAAAAGTAATATATTTTCTTACTGTGATATTTTTTTTAATACAGTAGAATTTCACACTAATTTGAACCTGGATGATTTGAAAACCTATGTAATTAGTAATTTGTTCTGTTCCCTTCTGAAAATCTCTAAAATTTACAAAATAATATAACGATAATTCTAAGTTTTTTTTTTATGAAAACTCAATCTAATAGTAAATTATTTGGCTGCCCCCTGGCCTTTAAACAAGTGAGGTTCTGCTATATCTTATGTTTTAATGTGTGTTTCCAGGGCTTTGTGATACCTGTCAGCATAAGGGTCACGGATGTAAATGACAATGCACCAAAGTTTATCAATGCCCCGTACATCCTCAATATATCTGAGGTAACAACAACTCTACATTTATTTAACTTAATTTTTACTGATGATAAGATTAATAGCTACAGTAATAACAGAGCAATTGCTTTGTAACATTATAAAGGGAGTTTGAGGTCGTACAAAAAATTTACAATGACTTTTTACTGAATTTTTTTTCTCTGCTCCAGGTTTTTAATCACCTAAAACTATCTAGATTTAATAACACTGCTGTAATAAAAATTTCATTTTACAAACCAAACTGATAAACATTTTTCACACCTGAGTATTGACAGTGTTTAAATATGGAGATGTTATTTCATAACTTACAGTGGACAAGAGGTAGGGAAAAAGGAAACGCTTGGCACAGCTCTCAGACCAATTTCGAAGGCAACTATTAATTTATCTTTGTGTGAATTTGGTTTATTGGATCGACTAAATATCGCATCAAAGTGATCGTTATTGTCATTATTGAAAACTATAGAGGAATCGAATCAAATCGAGCTATCGATAGTTGAAAGCATTAGATTATATTTCATCGGTTGTCAGTTTTAGTGGTGTCCCTAGCGGACAATCTTGTCATTAAGCATTTCTATATTCTAACATTCCTTGTCCACCCTAATAGGCTAAGTTATGAAATAATGTCGCCCTATTTACTCAATGGTATTCATTTACTCATATTAATTAAACAAACAGTTCAAAATAATGGTATTACAGTTATACCACAGTAGAATTTGGTAAAAAATTAGAGATTATAGCCTGTCTTTATAAAAGCATTATCTAACCATGTCAGTTTGATTTCTGACATTGCCTGATTATATTATTATCCAGTTTACTATAGAGTTTACTTATATACGTTTGAATATTCAGCTGATCTTTATCAGTAACAAAGCTACACATCCTCTGATCCATCACACTCAACCTTCAGTCATGTTCTTCTTAAAATACGCAACACATAAATTGTGTTGTTGCATTAAGAAATTTATCTTAATATAGCCTATAAATTAATTAAGCTATTGGACAGTTGATGTTGTATAGGATCAAGACAAGGGTTTGGACTGTTTACTATTGAAAAATTTCATTGGTGAAGATAAACCCAAAATAGCATAATTTTGTAAGCAAGAAGTACAGTAAGTGGCTTGAGATGTTTTATGGTTTACTCAATTCTTTTGTTTTATTGTTTAGTTTATTTTTGCATTATGTATAAAAATTTATTGACCCCAGAGCAATAATTCTTCCACACAGCCCATGATGTTTTGTTGCATAGGTGACAGTAGTGGGCACCCGTGTGCTACAGGCAGTCAAGACTGTAGACCTCGACCAGCAGGGGCCGTTCTCCACTGTACAATACTCCGTCCTACCTGGACCTAACTCGGTGAGACACTGTAGTTTTCAATGTTATGACTCTGCACCAAATATCAAGGATTAACATTTTTGTTTTATAAGTGCAAAATTAATCAAAACAAATATATAAAAAATCATTTTCAGTTACATATATACTGCATGTACTGATTAAACATCCGCTATTTCTCCAGTTTATTGAAAACGTTTACTTATTTTCACAGGATTACTTTGTTTTTATCAACGAATTGGAGGGAACGATTGTCCTCCGCAAGCCTCTCGACTACGAGGCACTCCCGAATTTCACCATTGGAATCCGAGCTCAGGTAACTAGCTTGCTTATGTAATTAGGTGAACTTTTGAGAACAATAATGAAGAGTAACTAAAATACTTAAACCCATACAAAACTACTAAAGAAAACTGCAATGCAATAGTAGTTTTCATCACTAGGACGGAAAGTGGCTTGTCTCTGTGCGCAATCCCGTTTTACTAATTGCGTTAAATAGCGATTAAGCACAGAAAAAACCCTTTCCGTCCAAGTGATGAACAAAGTTTTTCATCATACTGCAAAAATGTTAAATGAGTAATTAATTTTAAAGTAAACTAATTAAAATTTAATTATCTGTTTGTGTTTATTAGTTGACTTCCATCTTAATTTAAATATTGTTTATAAACAGCTGATATATTGTTTGACATGAGAAATGTCAAAATCTTGCATTAAAATTGTAGTCTGCAAGTCGTTTTTTGGTTTAAATTGGCCTTATTTGTTTTGGATTAGTATGATTTTTGCTTAAGAAAAAAACAACTTTTGAGGTTAGCGCACAGAAAAAAATTTAAAAAAAAGCAGATTTTTTTCGGTACACTTTAAAAAGGCTACAGAAAACGCCAACTTTGTGGACTAAATACAGGCCAGGAAATGACTGGTCTACGTGCAGTATGATGAAAAATGTTTTGTATCACCTATACCTTCATGGAACGGTTCAAAGTACCGTTTGCTTTTTAAATTTTTGCCATGCCAGTGTTTTTATCCCGTACCATTTCCTACACTGCACTGTTCAAAACTTCAATTCAAATTCAGGTATTGAAAACATGGAAATGGAAATAGTGTTCTAAATTACTTTAAAAATTTCTTATTGCCAAGAGTTCTAAAGAAAATGCTATTCTAGGATCAAGGCAACCCGCCGCAGTACTCGGACACACAAGTCCACGTCAACGTGATAGACGCCGATGACCAGAATCCCAAATTCCTCGATGAACGATATTCAGCCATCGTGCCCGACCAAGCCACCCAGGTATGGATTTGTTACTTTTTTCAAAATTAATTAGTTTTGATTGAATTCACTATAAGTTTATTTTATTAGTACTCAAACCTATTAGTTATTAAAATATTATTAACTATTAGTTACCAATTGAACTAAAAGAAAGTTTTTAAACCAACCAAACCAAAAATAGTACTGTTAATTTTGTGGGAACATAACTGTATTTAATTTACTGAGGTATAACTTACATCCATAAAAGAAGAGATAGTATGTCAAGTTAAAAAAATTATGAATTAATATCTGAATAATTGTGCAGGGCACCAGATTAAGGATACAGCCTCGGGAGATTGTGGCGTATGATCAGGATGTTGCAATCAATGCTGCTATCTTCTACTCATTCAACACAGGTAATTTATGAGAAATATAAACTTACTGACTTAATTCACTTATGATTTGCAATGAAAATAAGTCTGAGGAAACAGACAGACACCGTTAAAATGACTACTACATCTAATTATTATTCTGTACTTTTTTCATTTTGTGTTTCAAGTCTGATAGATTGTGATGCACAATGTTGGTGTAAGTAACTTATATAGCTCATAAAAAATCTGGCTTTTAAAAATCAGTTTTGAAATGTTCATTTAATAAATATTTCTATGTGTTTGTTTCTTATTAATTTTGGGTGGGGGGAGGGGAAGAAGGAGTTTCTATCTAAAGCCACCATTGCTATTAGTGCATACAAATTTTAGGCAGGCTTGAGAATAGTTGGAACTTTATTCCTAATTAGGGTCCAAGAACTTTAAATAAAATATATTTAGTTTCATATCAAAGTAACATCAATTGTCTGATACCTTTAACACACAATTTAAACAATAATTACCTAGGTGAACAGAGTTTCAAACAAACTTTTATGTAATCTGAAGTTATTTTTTAGTAAATCTATTCAATATTTTGCAGAGAATTCAGACACAAGATTCTTTGAGATAGACAGATCGACTGGTCATGTCCTTGTCAAGAGAACTATTCCTGATGATGAACTGCTTCAGCCCGCAACACTTGTAGTGAAGGTAAATGAACATCTACAACTTAGGTTTACAAACATGTTTTTCTTTTCTTCTTTTCAAACATGTTTCTTCTCCCGAAAGGATTTGCAATACCGCTATAGGGTTAGTTGATGTAAAAAATTTTGTAATGTTGTGATGCTAACTTTGTTTTGTAATCCATAAGAAATATCAAATATTTTTTCTCAAAATATTTAGAATCAATGTGTGAATGTAATTTACATTGAGAAGGCCTGAGGAGATTGCCTCTGAGATATCTTCTAGTGTTTATATTACAAAAATTGACGCCATAAGAGCAACTTGACCGAAGCCACTTTGAAAGGGAGATACACTCAATTATCTTAGCGCTTTCCAAATCACAAGCTCCAAGAAAAGAATTCACTTTCTCTTTATAAACCAAGAAAACATGAGAGGTTAAGATAATATTTGCCTCCACCCGTGAATGTATAAGTCAAACTTTACTTCTTGTAGGGGTTCTTTAGAGAGACAAAGTAGGTCTATGGTTTTGGAAGTAACAAAAGAAACACATATGAATAGCATTGACAATATCTGGCACCGCTTTCATACATTATAATGCCAGCAGATTATAAACTGACAACCACTGGCTTTCCGGGTTTACAGTTTAGATAATCAATACAATGGATAGCAATTGTGAGTGCTTATCAGCCTTTTCATGATTGTCTGGGGAATTTTTTGGATTTCCCTCAGGGAGACAATGTCGTACTTTACCCCTTCAATACACGAATTACCATAATGGTATTTTACCAATATGTTCCCCTGTGTTGCCAGGCTACGCAGTACGACAACCCCGACCGGTATGCGCTGTCGACGCTGACAGTGTCGCGGCCCGGCACCAGCCTCAAGGAGCTGCAGTTCCTGCAGAGCCACTACTTTGCCGGCGTGCTGGAGTCCGTGCCTCTCAACAGCGTGCTGCTGACAGTCATCACCAACCGCCACCGCGACAAGGTACGCTGACTCAGCGATAACCTTCTTAAAGCCTGTTGTCCCTGAATACGCCTAGTCTTTCTATTTGTTTCAAGCAAATTAATGTTTTGAACAGTAACAGAATTCCTGTTCTTGGTAAGATTTAAGAGATTCCTTGTGTCAAAAACAACTTTTTTGAATGGTATGATCACATTAACTTGGTTCTGCACAATTAGCTTGGTTGTCTGTCTTCAAAATTTGTGTACTGGCTACAAAATTATTTTGGTTTAGTCAGAACGAGATCATGGTAGGCGATCGCAATATCATTTAGAAAATCAGGTAACCAATGCAATTTAAGTTTTTATCTAAACTCTCTCACAGAACCAATTCCACTGTATAAAAAACTCATCAAAAATTGCCCATTTTACTAACAAAGTGCATAATTTCAGTATTTTTGTGAGGGAGTGAGAGATTTCCTATAGATTTGGAAACACTCGGTCAGGGCCGCCCACAGGGGAGACTAATGGCGCAAGTTGCGCCATTGAAAAAAATTTTGGGGGGGAATAGAAAAAAAATTGATGTTAATAAGTACTAATTTGCAGTAGTTAAACAATGAATCTTATTAACATGTAAATACAAATTAGGAGAGTCTTTGTCAGTCCTGTTGTTCTGGATCAAAACACGTAGGTATAGGCCGCCCAATGTAAGGCCCCCAATCTTGACTATTGCGTCATCGTCGGCTAGGTACTAAGTAACCCTCCCTATTGTTGACGGTTCCTCTCAATCACCTAAAGTTTCGTCTTTTCTCAGGGCCCATTTTCTAAATAAGCCGAGTAGGCCGCGGCCTAAGGCGGCAAATTTTTGGGGGGCGGCAAATTTCGAAATTATTATTTTTTTCTTTATCAACTGAAATAAAATAACATAACAGTGTTTGCAAAAGAATTTGTAATTTTTACATACAAAGGTGCGCGGTGCTCGGCAGTGTAGGGGGGGGGGGGGTTATTTCTGTTGTAACAGGACTGATATTTTTGACGTTTAGAGTCGCTTCATTTTTCACTTGCGATTTGCATCTGGAGTATTTAGTTTGGTTTGGTAGTGTCAGTTGTCGTTTGTTGGTGTTTCTCATTGAGACGATTTGATGATTTATGATTCTTGAGGAAATATAAGACCTATGATTAAGACATTTTATCCATTTCATTGGAAGGTAAAACGAATAAACGTTGACCGCCGCCAAACTCTGTTCACAGCAATGTTACTTGCAATTTTTAAACAGCCTATGAGTGTTGTGTCAGTAGGAACCCTACTTTTATTAAATGATTCTTTGTTTAAAGAACTACTGTATTTTATTAAAAAAAATGTTTAAATATAAAATTTGAAAGTAGGCTAATACATACAATATTTTAACGGCTGTTTAAAGATTGAAAAATCGGCGTTTGATATAAAGTGCAGTAGGCCTATAGACTAACCTTATTGTTGTTAATAAAACGTGTTTGTAAAATAAGCTTATGTAGATATATTTCGTTTAAACTGCTAGGTATGCCGTATGTTTTTAAAATGAATAATACTATTTATAAGCCAGTGTTGTTGGTTTTCCAAACACAGTTTAAAAATCGGATGGCGGCATTAATATTTTTGGTTTCCCAAATGCAGTTTGGCATAATTTCCGTAACGAATTTGGTTTCTTTTTGATTCCGAACACTATTTAAAACTACTTTTATACAGCCGGAAAATAAAAATTAAAGTTGCATGAATTTATTGTGTATAATTAAAAATGAATTAATTAGTCACATTTTAATTAGTTATAAAATTCAAATAAAACTAACTATAATTTGTCAATGTATTAGTGTAAGTTACATATTCATTGCCGTATTTAGTTGTTTAATAAATAAACTGTCTGCTTACATAATCAGTATTCAGTTGTATAAATAAATAACCCGTCTACTTTTTTGTTGTGTTAAATCAAAATGAAATATTTGTTAAGACTCCGGTCTACCTGAGCCTGAATGCCGCCTCACGAGTTTTATGGCTATGCAGAGGTTTACGGGAATCGTGTTTTAAAATTAACTCATTAAGATAGAGATTGGCTCTTAACTTTTCCTGAAGGTAAAAAATACGGATCTCGTCTTCTCTGATTTAAAATTTTTTTAATAAAATGTCCAATTTCAGCTACAATTGTCTAAAATCATCTGTTTTTCTCGATGCAAATACAAGGGTTTCTTAGAATTGTGTTATCTTTTGCTAAATGCAGCCTAGAGCTATAACTAAGGTGTCATATTAAAGACGAATAATGGTGCTTAATTTCCTGTGTTACACTTTGGAAATTATTTCATCAAAACTAATAGAAAACTTCAGTTTTTGTCTACAGGCTAAAACGACCTTCAATTTTGGACTTGGCTTTTAGATTTGCAAATTGAATATGTTTTTAACTTTTCGCTTAGCGGCTAGTTCAGGTTTCACTGCTAATTACTCTTTCTCGTATATGATATTTACTTATTGTTCAACTTGATTTAGAACAGATTGTAAAGTTAAATAAATTTTAAAACTAGAAAATAGATTATTTTATATAGACAGTTATAGCTGAAATTAGAAAGTTTATTTAAAAATTGTGAAACCAGAGAAGACGAGATCCTTCTTTCTACTTTTGGAAAACGTTAAGAGTCAATATTTATCTTAGTTAGTTAATTTCAAAAAAAGAGTTCCGTTAACCTCTGCATCCATCAAACTCGCCTAGCGCTACGGTGATGTTCGATAAGTATATTCCGCCTTTTCCGCTGTTCCGTCTCTGGCGACCACTTTTCTGTCAAAGAAAACTGCTCGGCGAAAGTATAGACCTATATTGTCTCTGAGTAACGCAATGGGCAAAATCCACACTGGGAATTCCTAAACAACGTAGCCTCTAAGGCCACAACCCAATGAGCAGAAAAATTGTTGGAAACTGTTTTAAAATTGTTTTAATACAATTTCAAAATATTTTGATATAAGTTTGGTATTAAAACAACTTTAATACAAGTTTTAAATCATTTTAAAATTGTTTTAAAACAAGTTTTATAAACTCATATCAATACAAGTTTTAATGTCAGTTTAAACACTTTTAAAATTGTTTTAATACAGGTTTATAAACTCACTAGTGGCTTGTAGGGGCAAAGGCCCCTGAAAATCAAAATGGTGATGTTGTCTCCAAAAATAAGTTTCAATTTATCACCTCCTATCAGCATTACTGTATTTTTCTCAAGCAGTAGTGAATTTACATATTTGGTATTTGTAATAAAATATTTCCAATCTTGACAGAACTTTTTAGATGTATCAAATCAGTTATTTACCAATAATTTCCATAATACAGTAGTCTATTTTGTGGAAAAAAGGAAAAAATATTGCAATATTGTACTAACGAACGCGGTAAAAATAGTTTCAACCTTAAGCATGTTCATGATGAGTTTTGTAACTCAAGTAAATAAAATAGTTCAATACAACATAAGCCCATTTCTATTGCACACTCCTTCACCCTGGACCCTTGTGCCCCCCATTCTCCACACTCGCCGTGACCCCATGCCTCCCCTTATGTTCACCCCTCCTGACCCGTGTTTCTTGTACCCTATTCCCCTGGGGCCCGAGTACCCCCATGCCCCCGTACTCCTTGCCCCTTCATGCCCCTTTGTTCCCCATTCTCCCGTGCCCACATGCCCGAAGTTCTTCCCCGTGGCCCCTGTACCTCATTTTTATGTTCCTTATACCTTATCCCCTCTTTATGTCCAACTACCATCCGTGCCACCGACTTCTATAGTTCCCTGGTGCCTCCATTCCCATACCCCCATACCCCCGTGCCCCCAATCATGCCTCCACCTTGACCCCCATGCCCCACTAAACCCAGTACCCCCGACAATCCTCGAGCCCCTATGCCCCCGCACCCACGGTACTCCCTTGCCCACTTGCCCACCGTTCTTCCCCGTGTTCCCATGCCCTCTACGTCCCCCAAGCCTCCCCCGTGCCACCATACCCATCTGCCCCATGTGACTCGTGTACCGACGCCCATTGTGAATTCTCATCCCCGCGCCAACATGTGCCCGCTGGCCCCCTATGTTTCCGTGACCCCATGTCCGAAGTTGCTCCCCGTGCCCCCCATGCCCATCTACCCCTTTTGCCACCGACGCCCCTAGCGCTCCTGATGCCCCTGCACCCCTCGCCACCACGTGCCCCAGTGCATTTCCATGCCTCCCCAGAGCATTTCCATGCCCCGCACACCCCAACCCTCAATGTTCCCGTGCCCCCATGCGCTCCTCCCCGTAACCCCATGCCTCCACCGTGCTCCTCATGCCTTCCTAACCCCAGTGCCCCAGGCAACCCTCATCCATCCCTTTTACCTGCGACCCCCCTAGTGCTCCTTGTGAGCCCCTCACTCCCACCGCCACGTGCCCCAGTGCATGTCCATGCCTCCCCATGCCCCCCAATGCCCCGGACCTCCGTACCCTCCCTGCTCTCGTGCCACGATGCGTTGTGCCCCTATGTCTCCAGTGCCACTGACGCCCCTCGTGCCCATCGTCCCGATCCCCGACCCCTGGGTGCTTCCCATGGTCCCGTGCTACCATCCCCGCTGACCCTCCCCCTACCTCCGTGCCTTCCTGTACACCCGTGCCCCATATTGCCCCCATGTCTCCCCCGTGTCCCCATTTCCTCTTACCCTCTGGGCCACCGACGACGTCCCTCGTACTTTGATTGTTGTCTATTTGGTCTGTTCGTCAATGGACACTGATTGATATATTATAGTTTTTGCATACTATTATTTACATAAAAAGCTCCCCATCTTTATGGATTAACGGGCGTTTACTGTTTCCCTACGACCTACGTACAAAAGAAGCAGAGAATGGATCAAACCAAAACAGAACATAGGGAGGTTATCCAATGTTAGTAATTTACATATAATGATTCAGTCGAAAATAAACAAAAACTTAACAAAACCATTCAAATCTTCAAATCAACAACTAAATAGCTAATATATAAAGCAGTAACGTATAATAACTAAACGACATTCACTCTGAGGAAAGACAATTAGCCATCATATCATCCCCAACCATGCTACGTCCAAGCCAATTTTAACTTTGGTATATTCAGCATAAAATATCCTTATATTCCTTAATGACATAGATAGGGGTCACAAAGATGGAATCTCCTATGGACCCGTAGTCCGTTCATGACTATTAGTGTTCTACTTTTTTATAGTGCATTGCCAATTTTAAAAAGTTATAACTATCTTACTATCTTATCTTAACTCAAAATATTTGCTCAATAACCAGCTGAGTTGCTGAGTTTATGATAAAATACTGAAACGTCTGCTTAATCACACGTGTAGATAAAAAAATATTCTTCCCATTTGATTAACTTTGAAACTTTAATGTCCAATGGGGCGAAGCCCAGGTACTTTTTGATAATTCTGGTATTTTTCCTTGCGTCCTTGGCCCTCAAGCTTTAAAATGAGCCATTATACGTTACCCTATCTTTATTCTAACTCGAGATATTTCATGGGGACCGATTCGCTTACGGAATTATATATATAGATATCAATACAAGTTTTAATAACATTTTAAACACCTTTAAAATTGTTTCAATATTGTTTTAATACAAGTTTAAATAACAGTTTAAACAATTTTGAAATTGTTTAAAAATTATTTTCATATAGTTGTAAAAACTTGTTTTAATATAAGTTTTCATACAAGATTAAACAATTTTAAAACTGTTTACAAATCATTTTAATAGAAGTTTAAAAAGTTATTATAATACCTGGTAACAGTTTGCAAGAATATTGAAATTGAATTGAAACGATTTTAATATTTGTTTTTTTTTTTTTTTTTTTTGCTTATTAATAAAAGTTTTAAAAACAGTTTAAAAATTTTGTTAGAAAATTTTTAAATCAGTTTTTAAATTGTTTTAATAACAGTTTTGGAACTCATATAAAATTATCGAACAACAATTTTAAAACTGTTATCAATATAAGCAAATAATTTGCAGCAGACCTGCGTATTCGGCAAATTTCCAACAGAAATTTGGTATTTTTTCTATTTTCCCATAAAAACCATGGGATTGAGTACTACCCACATAGCACACGTTGTCAATTTGACGTCAAAAAGTGATCAAAGTCGTCAAATTGATGTCAAAGTAAAATATTAGATCAAGTATTGGCGTCAAAATGATGTAAAAATTTTGCATTCTTAAATTTAAAAGGTAGTGTAATAAATGAAGAAAAAAAATTCTTTAAGTCTTTTACAACAAGAGAACATTGTTATTTGTTTAAAACAATTGAACTCGTTAAAAACTTGACATCATTTTGATGTAAAAATTATGTAAAGTATTCGATCACACAGTAAAAAGTTTTACATCAATTGAGATAACTGCAATTTGTTAAACATTTACACATGAAACTAACATGTAAGGGAACTCTAGTTTAAGACCTATTTGGGAAGACATAAAAATATATAGGCCACGGGAAATGCGTTTAATTTCATCAACGCATAGAAACTTGGGTATCAACTGGCCAAGTAGTGTAACAATTGTCATTTGAAGCAGATAGCAGCATAGCGTAGTTGGTATGGTCAAGGCTTGGGATCCTAGAGGTCATGAGTTCAAATCCTGCCAGTGGCAGAAACTTTTTGCTGCTTTAAATTGTTTTGATAACAGTTTTAAAATGTTTTGATAACAGTTTTTAAATTGTTTTGATAGCAGCTTTAAATAGTTTTGATAACAGTTTTAAAATGTTTTGATAACAGTTTTTAAATTGTTTTTATAACAGTTTTAAACTGTTTTAATAGAAGTTTTAAAATTGTTTTAATAGAGTTTTGAACAATTTTTAACTCGTATTAATACGAAAATAGCGGCTGAAGATGAACCGTAATGGTTTGAAACATGTACCGCAATAACAACAACGATTGACATCTATAGGCTATATGTGAGTAAAACTTTACTTTTCAATATATATCAGGTGTCAAGGCTGTATTCAACAAATAATACGAAAACGTTGTTGACTGTACTTATATTGATAACAGTTTAAAGGCCCGTTGTCCCTGAAGCGACTCTAGCGATAGTCGCTGAGCGATAGTCGCTGAGCGACAGTCGCTCCGGCACTGGTAGCGTTGTTTCAAATGGGACCGTTGTCCTTGAAGCGACTGCGACTGCGCGGCTAGCGACTATTGCTCAGCGACTATCGCGGGTCCGGTCTGGGGGCAGGTTCAGTCGCAGTCGCGGAGCGATTGGTGTCATTTTTCACGTGTTTAGTTGTTATTCGTAATTTCTTCAATGAGTACGGAACTGCAATGAAGATGAAAAGCTTCCTAAGGCGTCTTTTATATTAACTAGTGTGATTATTGCTTGAAATCGAGCAATTTAATTTAAACTATGACGTGTTATTGTTAAATTTATTGCGTTTAGTTTTCCGACCAATCCAATAGTGATAAATTTACCCAAAACTACACATATTTACACCCGTACATTAAAAGATTTTGAATGCCCAACTTAATCCCATTATGCCTAATAATATTCGAATGGTAAAATTTCACATTTTAATTTTAGATATTGCCCTCAATTTTTGATTCTCATCAATTTTTGGCGAAACCAAGTACAGATAGACCCTATCCATCCAACGACACAAAAACTTCGGTTGAGAATTATAGGTCCATTAAAAAAAAAAAAAAAAAAAAAAAAAATATATATATATATATATATATATATATATATCCCTTTAGCCAGCTTGTTAAATATTAAAATAGCCTTCTTGTGTAGTTGAACAATATGTCAAGAGTACCAATTTATGCAGCAAATAATATTTTCATGACATCTTCGTCATAGACATCCTCACCTGAAAGGTAATTTTTGTTTTACTTCTGCTTCAAACTCATGGTACATTTAAAACTCGCAATTCAGCATAACAATGCACTAGAATCGCTCTTTAAAAATCGCTTCAGGGACAACGACGTGATTAGCGACTATCGCTGAGCGACTGTCAGGCCCGGATTAACTCTTTTTGACGCCCTAGGCCAAAGGTCACAATCACGCCCCCCCCCCTTTAGGACAGTAGAGACGTTGTGGAAATAAAAGTTAGGCCTAATACGTGTAAAAACAAATTTCGGCTGTGTGGGTAACTGGCGGCATTTGGACTTTATTACTATGATTTTCATATTTGTTTTTGGTCCAGGAACAATGGCCTAAAATGTTGGCAGGGAATTCTGAAACACCCTGTATAATTGTAATACAGAAATAAACTTAAATCCAGGGCAAAGGAACAAGGTCAAGGCAAACCTTACAAGGCGACGGTCAAGCAAAGGGGCCCTATTTACCATGTATTAGGGGAATTTACCGCTTGTCGGGGGCGCTCTTTACCGCTGACCACAGATGCTATTTATGCGTATTGGGGGCGCTCTTTGCAGTCGATCAGGGGCGCTCTTTACCGGCGGTCGGAGGCGTGATTTAACTCAAGGGTGATATTTACCGTCGATTACAGGGCGATACTTACCACCAGTCGGGGGTGATGCTCTTGACCACTAATCAGGGACACTCTTTACGGCACATTAGGGGTGCTCGTTCTCGCCGCGAAGGAGCCCCCTCGGATCCCGGCAACTTAGGGGGTCCTCTAGTTCGCTTGATTAATCCTTTCTTCTTTCTATTTTGCCGAATATTCTATTTACTCTTGTTATTGAAGAATTTAATAAAAAAATGTAAAAAACCCCAAAATTAAATTATATTTGCAGTTAAATAATTTTTTGACTGAAACATAGTATAAAAGAGGCCCGTTTGACGCCCCCCTCTCGGCTGACGCCTTAGGCCATGGCCTAGGTTGGCCTAGTGGATAATCCGGGCCTGGCGACTATCGCTCAGCGATTATCGCTCCGCTACTATTGCAAGAGTCGCTTCAGGGACAACGGGCCTTTAATACGAGTTTGAAACTTATTTTAAAACAGTTTCAAACCCATTTTTTTGCTCATTGGGAACGTGTTCATGACGGTTGTCGAAAGAATGGACTTATGATTATTACTATTTTACACATTTTTTACTAGAGAGAGAGAGAGAGAGAGAGAAATTCTTTATTTCAAAGTCATCAAGACTTGAAAGAGTGTCACAAACAAAAAATTACATGCTCAGTGTTTAAAGTGTCCAAGTCCATTTAACACTCAAAAGTAATTTTTAGGATTGAAAGTTTTTCCAGTCAAGAAATTCATCTATTGTATAGAATGGTCTTTCAATGAGCCATCTTGCAAGTTGATGCTTTAGATTCTTAATACTTGCTCTCTTTAATTCTTGTGGCAGGGCATTGAAGAACTTGGCACCGGCATAGGTAGGCTTCTTTGCAAATAATGTTCTGTGGTGAGCAGGCAAGTTGAAGTTACTGGCATTCCTTGTACGATGGCAGTGGAGGTCTTGATTTCTAATCAGCTTGCGGGATGCAGCCAAGGCAACAACCTCAAGGATGTAGACATTCACAACTGTGAGGAGATTCAAGTGCCTGAAGTGATCCCTACAACTGTCATGCCACCCGATACCGGTCATGATCCTGATAGCCTTTTTTTGTAGCACCAAGACTCTTTTGAGGTGACTCAGCGAAGAACCGCCCCAGATTGTGATTCCATACCTCAGCTTGCTATCAAAAAGAGCATGGTATGCAGTTGTAAGTGCCTCGGGTGTGCTAGTTGCTCTGATCCTTCGTAATGCAAACAGGGCACTACTAAGTTTGCTGCAGAGTGAGTCCACATGTACTTGCCAAGACAAGGAGTCATCAATGAAAATCCCTAAATGTTTAGTTGAATCAACAGTCTGTAGATGAGGTATTTCAGAGATCACATCCTTATTCTTCCCAAAAATCATTTGCTTTGTTTTGCTTTCATTTAAAACTAAATCGTTTTGTTTGCAGTAATCTGAGGCAAGTCCAAGAGCTATATAGGTATTTATCTCTAATTCCTCCACAGATTTGTTTGTTGTCAGAAGGACAGAGTCATCGGCGTACATAACTGTACGAGTGTAAGGATGAGTGAATTGTGGGAAATCATTTGTGAAAAGGATGAAAATG